>CAMRHE010001247.1:0-155825 GCA_947044405.1 Leptodactylus fallax
CGGTCGCATGTGAGCGGAGCTCCGGCTAGAGCCGCTCATCCATCCTGAAATCCATCCTTGCTTACCGGTGCCCGGGTTCGCTGTCCGCTGGAACGCACTTCTGAGGCCCTCCTCCTGGTTCCAGAGCTCCCGTTCTGCCGGTGTCCTTCTCCGTTGGGTAGTAGTCGGTGATCGCTACACGTGGCCGGCGGCCATACACTCCCACCGCCGCTGCCGGAGCCGCTCTGTCCCGCGCTGCTGTGGCCTGGAGCTGGGGTGGAGCTGCTGTTCTGGGGCTGCGCTCGTGGGCCGGCCTGGGCTGTGCAGGCACCGCTGGGGCCGCTGGTCCTGCTGGCACCCGGACGGCGGTCTCCCCTCTCTCCACGTGGCGGGCGGCCATTTTAACCCTGACCGGTTTGGCCATCTGCTGATGAGGGGGCGCTGAGTCTGGCGTTCCTGGCGAGCTGAGCCTATCTCTGACGGTTCCTTCTATGGTTCCCTGCCTGGAAGTTTGGGAGCCGGCATTCCTCTCTCCTGCTTGCTGCTGGGCACGATAGGACCATCCCCTGGCTCCTCTGGGCAGTAGTGCAAGGCAATATCTGTGGCAGCCATCAACTGTCTCTGACCCATTGAAGGTGTGTGCCTCTGTACGATTTATCGTCCTGCTGACTGCTTCTCTGGAAGGCTTTACTTATAATCCAGTGACGGTTGCTGTATGTGCTATTGGACTGTTGAGTTACCATCTGTCCTCCTCTAGTTCCTCCTGGCAATCTATCTACTCCATCACTTCGCTACTGGCCTTCTTGGAGGCCTTACTTATAATCCAGTGACTGTTGCTATCGGCACTATTGGATCGCTGGGTTGCCATCCGTTCCCTCTTAGTTCCTCCTGGCAATCTATTTATTTCATTACTCTGCTGACGGCTCTCTCTTGGAGACATCGCTTATAATCCAGAGTCTGTTGCCATCGATACTATTGGACTGTTGAGTTACTGTCTGTCCTCGGCTGGCTTATTGGCCCTGGTGGCCTGACATAGAGGCTCCTACTGTGCAACTGCTATTAGCCAGAGACCTTGTCTATAATCCTCTGGGGCCGGCCAGGTCTTGCTACAATCACACCTCCTCCTCTGCCAACATATCCACCCGTACGGAACGCAGGAAGAGCGGCCGCCGACTCTCTAAAATGAGTCGCCCGCAATCAACCTCTGTCTCTGATCGCCTGAGGGGGTTCTCCAGGGCAGCATCCTCTTCTACATCACCATCGCTTGAGGCAGCCTCTCCTGCCCTTCCAGAGGAGGACCCCGAGCCCACTTTAAAGCAAGTTACTGGACAGCTACTGGAGGCGATCCATGCCGGCACTTCCTCGCTGACCGGGAAAATTGAGGAGGTAAAAATCGACCTGGGCCTGCTCCGTCAGGACTTTCAGACCTTGCGAGGCAGGGTGTGTGAGGTGGAGGATCGGGTCTCTCAGGTAGAGGACACTGTTAACCCACTTCCTGCCAAACTCCAGGAGCTGGAGAGAGCTGCAAGTTTGTGGACCCAGCGTGCGGATGACTTGGAGAATAGATTGCGACGAAACAACCTCCGTATCCTGGGCCTGCCGGAGCGGGCGGAGGGTGAAGATCCTCGGGCCTTTGTGGAGGGGTGGCTGAAAAATGTCCTGCCGGAGGCTCACTTCTCACCAATATTTGCAGTGGAACGGGCCCATAGGGTTCCGGCTAAACCGCCGCCTCAGGGCGCACCTCCTCGACCCTTGTTGGCCCGTCTGATTAACAGCACGGATCGGGATACGGCGTTGCGGGCTGCGCGCCAGGCCGGCGAGCTTAAGTACAACGGAGCAGCAGTGGCCATGTTTCCAGATTTCTCGGCGGCTCTCCAGAAGACCCGAGCATCCTTCGTGGCCGTTAAGAGGCGGTTGAGAGAAAAGGCTATACAATACTCCATGATTTACCCAGCACGTCTTCGGGTCGTCCATGACGGCAGGTCCCTTTTCTTTACTTCACCGAGGGATGTGGAGGACTGGCTATCTCTTCTTCCTCGATCTCCGAGACGATGATCCTGACGGCGTGTGGTGAGAGGTCCGATCGGACCATACATAAGGACTTATGCAATAAACAAGAGCATCCCGTAATACATAAGTAGTTTTATGAAAAGTGCGGTTCTGTTATTATAGTATCCTGTAGTCTTATAGTTACCTGGGCTGGCGACCCCCCGGGGCGCCGGTGTATCTCATTTACTCATGTGAACCTGGCTCTGTTGAATAGTATATCTCCTAGCCTAGTGATTATCCATACCTTTAAGACAGTGCCCCGTATACCAACCACTGTGGGTGCACTTCTTCCCCCGTTAATTGTAGCCACGGTTAATTTAACAAATATTGTTTGTTTATGCCAGTAGTATGTCTCACACCCTTTAGGGGTGTAATGGTTCATTTCGTTTGTATATGGTTCTTAGGTTGCTGCACACCACTTCGTGTTTCACTCAGCCACGCGCTACACACTCATAGGCGGGTCACTTTTGGGGTCCTGAATTGCCATGATTACATTACACTCTTAGACGACCATGGCGTCCTTTAGTGTACTATCTTGGAATGTGAGGGGCCTGGGTAGCCCACGAAAGAGGTCGTTGGTTTTCTCTCAGATTAGGAGGGCTGACCCACACCTCATATGCCTTCAGGAAACTCATTTGGTTCCAGACAATTCCAGGCGACTTCAGAAGCCATGGGTTCAGTGGGCGGCTCACTCTACACACACTTCCTATTCCAGGGGGGTGTCCATCTTGGTGCATCGTAGACTCAGGTGGGAGCCAGGCCTCATTGTAAGGGACCCCGAGGGACGATACGTTTTTGTCCAGGCCTGGGTTGACTCTGTCCTGTATGTTATCCTGGGTGTGTACTTGCCACCGGCGTCTGATCTTGCTGTGCTCCAGCAGGCTGCGCAGTTTGCGACCCGATTCCCTGGGGCTATTGCATTATGTTTGGGTGACTTTAACAAAGTTATGGATATTGCATTGGATCGGTTCTCCGCGGAGCCAGGTTCCCCCTCTCTGCCTCGCCCTACTACAATGGCCGGAGTGATCCGTGAATTGGGGTGGTTGGATTTGTGGCGGGTCCGGTTTCCGGAGGCCCGCACCTTTTCCTGTCACTCTGCCAACAGACATACTCTGTCCAGGATTGACCATGCTTTTGGAAATACTAAAGCATATTCTTTGTTGCAGACCATATCCTATTTACCCAGGGCAGTGTCTGATCATTCCCCGTTGTTGGTCCAATTAAATAGTAGTACGGCTGCTAAGCCACGACAGGGTTGGCGAATCCACCCATTTTGGTTGAAACTATTTGTACCACATGATCGAATACCTGATCAACTTCAGACGTTTTTGACCATTAATTCCCCAAACACTTCTCCGCTCCTCTTATGGGAAACTATGAAGGCATATCTTAGGGGTTGTATTAAGTCCTCCATTTCCTTTGTAAAGAGGGAATCCTCGCTGTTGGAGACCACCTTGGCGACCCAGTGTGCCTCGCTCGAAGCCGCATACGTGGCTAATCCAACTGATGAGGCTAGGTCTCAATGGTTGCAGACGGGTAGACAATATCTGCATATACTGCATGACAAGGAACGTAGGTCTCTGTTTTTTAGCAAACAGAAGTTTTACGAACTCGGCAACCAGTCGAGCAGCTTTCTAGCTCAACTGATACATCAAAACACAGCCTCACCTGCAATACTACGAGTACATTCAGAGACGGGGGAGGTACTGTCCAATAGCTTGGCCATTAGTGACAGATTTTATAGGTATTACAGTGAGTTATACCTCTCCAAGCTTAGAGTCACTGACGGAGAGCTTGCCACCTATTTGGGCTTGATCCCCCTTCCTACATTGTCAGAAGACCAACGTGAATTTTTAGATTCCCCTTTTACGCTAGAGGAGCTATCGGGTGCCCTGGCAGATATGGCAAGGGGCAAATCGCCGGGTCCGGACGGCATCCCGGTGGAGGTTTATGCCCAGTATGGGGGCCTGCTTCTCCCGGTGTTGCTTGACTGTTATAACGCTGCCTTTGTGGGCCGCAGTCTCCCGGAATCCTTTTATGACGCCACCATTATCCTGTTACTTAAGCCTGACAAGGATCCGCTGGACTGTGGCTCATATAGGCCTATATCACTGCTTAATATAGATTATAAACTCCTTACTAAAATGTTGGCGAAAAGGCTAAATTCTGTTGTTCTCGACCTTGTCCATCCGGATCAGACAGGCTTTATGCCTGGAAAATCCACATCGGATAATCTTAGAAGGGCTCAGGTGATAACTCAGATTGGGGCATCATCCTCACATGACTGGGCGATGGCTTCTTTAGATGCAACAAAGGCGTTCGACTCTGTCGAGTGGCCTTTTCTATTGCAGGTGTTGCGAGGATACGGATTTGGAGAGGGGTTTGTTACCTGGATTTCCCTTCTATACTGTTCCCCTAGAGCGGCACTGTCCATTAATGGCGCGTTGTCTTCCTACTTTCCTTTGGGTAGGGGTACAAGACAAGGATGTCCATTGTCACCGCTACTGTTTGCTCTGGCGGTGGAACCCTTGGCAATACTGCTTCAGAATGACCCCATATATAAAGGCATAGTGATAGGCACCCGGGAGGAGAGAACAGCACTATATGCCGATGACTTACTCCTGTTTATGAGCGACCCCTCCCGGTCTCTGCCCAGAGCCATGGCTATAATTGACGAATTTGGTAATTATTCTGGCCTACGGACCAATTGGACTAAGTCCTCATACATGCATATTGGCCGTGCGTCAAGTGTAGCTGAGGGGAATGTGGTATGTGGATTGACTACAGTCTCAACCTGCAAATATCTGGGCATCTTTATATCTAGGGACCATAGGTGTTTTTTGGAACAGAACATCTTTCCGCTCATCTCGCACTTTAGGGTTAAGTTTAATCTTTGGGCTACACTGCCTTTGTCGGTGGCTGGTAGAATCAACCTAGTTAAAATGATAGTACTACCCAAATGTCTATATGCTATAAGCCATTCTGCTGTGTCCGTGCCCCTTAGATTTTTTAAACAAATGGACTCCCTCATTATCTCCTTTATATGGGGAAACTCTAGATCTAAGCTTAGGTTGTCATCTCTACAACGACCAAAGCAGCTCGGGGGCACATCACTCCCTGATCTGTTTCTTTACTACCTGGCAGGACAGCTCCGTTTTATTAGGAAGTGGCTCTCATCTGATCCCCTACCGAGGTCCGAGGCACATCTGGCTCACCACCTGGGTCTGCATAATCTGTGGCCGGTGTTGGAACACCCGGCCTTGTTTAGGGGGAAATTGTTGCCCATCCATGCCCTGGCGGGACAGGTCTGGCGTCAGGCGAAAAAGGTGTCCACTTATTCTGATATACCTGCGGAGACCCCGCTTTGGCACAACCCTGGTCTGCCGACGTTATTTGCCCTGCCTGGCGCCCGGGCCTGGTCGCAGTATGGCGTGTCCTCTCTTAGTGACCTGTACATACAAGGGGTTTTTAAAACGTTTGACTCGCTAAGCTCCTCCTATGGCATCCCTAGAACGCAGTTCTTTAGATATCTACAGATTAGACATGCACTTTCTTCTCAGTTCCCGGATCGATTGGACAATATATCTGAGTATCCGCTTATCGGCATACTTCGCTCACAGGGCCCTGGGGGTTTGATATCTACTTTATATGCACATCTGATACAGGCCAAGGTGTCCACTTTGGACGCCCCGGCCTTGACGCGATGGAGCATAAATATCCCAACTCTCACAGATGAGATGTTTCAAGATATCCTTGAATCTCCTCAACATGTGTCACCTTCAGCTAACAACAAACTGATTCAAACGTATATTCTACACCAATGTTACTTGACACCTTCCCGTCTATACAAAATGGGACGTCTGCCCAACCCCGGATGCCTTAGGTGTCTTTGTCCACAGGCAGACTTTTGGCATATGATTTGGGAATGTCCGATCATACAATGTTTTTGGAAAGGGGTCGTGGATCTCCTGGCGGAAGTTCTGGCTAAACCTATACCATTAACCCCAGAGATATGCCTTTTCGGCGTATTAGATGAAGAAATATGGCAACACCATGTTAGAATCCTTTTGAGGGAGTCTTTATTTTATGCTAGGAAAGCTATCGCACTGCGATGGATGGCTCCGAAACCCCCATCAGTATCTCAGTGGAAGAAACTTGTTAATACTGTTCTTCCTTATAACCAGATTGTGTATAAAGGGAGAGGGTGCCCTCAGAAATTCCATAAGGTGTGGGGAACATGGTGCAATTCTCCGGTAACCCAATATACGGCTCCCTCATTGCGCTCTGCCATTAATTTACTCATGCCGTGAGGGGTGCGAGACACCGGGAGTATCCACGACCTCTCATTTTGGAGTGTATCCTTGTTGTTACCCTTGACTTATTGACTGCATGTTTTGTACATGATAACTGATGTATACAGTATTACGCATGTCCTGATTATATTCTTTCTGTACCGAGTCTACGTTATATGGTCCGGATGGGACGAGGACCTGGCGAGGTGGGATGTGGTGCGTTGAGTGAATTTACATTGAAATTCTCGTTTTTTGGTGCGCAACATGTTATGTATTTGTTTTGATTTCTTTTCCTTTGTCTGATACGCAATTTTCAATAAAACGAGTTTAAAAAAAAGGGGTTTTCCAAGTTATATAATTTATGATCCAACCTTAGGATAAGTCATCAATTAAAGATCGTCGGGACTCCGACCTCCGGGCCCCCGGCCAGTAAGCTCTCTGAAGAGGCTGCGGCTCCACTGCCACTTTAACCAGCATGATAGTTTCTTTTTAATTCCTTCCATTTATCAATCCCATCATTTTTGGCAGGATCTCGAACAGTATAATTTTTAACAAAAACAGCCCCTTTTTAATGTGAAGAGGACCCCTGGTATTCCCCTGGCCATTTGCTCAAAGGAAATGTCTTCATTAGAAAGCATTCCCCAGAAGGAGGAAGAGTTGTGATATACTGTAGATTTTACCTAGCTTACGGTAAGTTACTATTCTGTTACCATACAGTATGTTTCTATATAGAATGAGTATCTAGCAATATCAGTAACATATTCTTAGTACAGAAGTGTGGACAGGGTACACTCACATATTATACCAGTTAATATTGGGACTGAATTTTTGCATTGCTCTGATGGGAAATTCACCTCTGTCTAGTCACGGATGACGATTGTTGTTATAAAGTCTAGCGACTGATGTGTCCTGTTGGTGTTCGGTCTTTTGATGTTCTTGGTTCCCACTTATCTTGGCTTCACAGATGATAAATTCGCTAAAATGATGACCGCTAAAGAGGTCCTTAGAAATTCTACAAGTAGTTATGTTACCACTCTATGGATGGGGGACACAGGGTGGTTGTTGCCGCAGCAGAAACCCTTGCGGAATAAAAAGCAGCATTTAACATTTCTAGTTTTAGGCCGGGGCCCCACTTGGTGTAAAACGCCATGGTTTGCCCGCGGTGGAAACTAAGCGGAAAAAGACGCGGCGTTTTACACTCACAGCAATCCCATCCCCACTTTGCGGTAAAATACACGCAGAAGACACGCTGCTATCCCCAAAACCATTGCTAGGTTGCTAGGCTAGGTCATCAATTAAAGTTTAGCAAAGCTCCAACAACCGTGCCCCCGCTGATCAGCTGTTGAAGAGGCTGTAGCACTCAGGTGATCCCTGCAGCCTCTTCGGTACTTACCATGCACAGCATGGTACATTTGTGCAGTGGCTGTGCTTGGTATCGTAGCTGGGTCCATTCACTGGAATGGGACTGAGCTACTTTAAGCCCATGTGATTGATAAAAATGACATCACAGGGCCTCTAAAGCAGAAGCTTCGAACAGCTGATTTGTGAAGGTCAGATGTTAGACCCCCAAGGATCTTCAGTTGAGAAACTATCCTCACAGTGAAACCACAGGTAGACTAAAGATTGGACCCAAAGGCCTCATGCATACGACCATGCCCATTCATTTCTATGGCTCCATACACACGGCCATGTATTTTCACAGTATGGTGTATGGGACCACAAGCAAAACTCAGGACATGTCCCATTCCTGTCCATTTTGAAGTCGCAGACCTCAATGAATGGGGCCCCTGGAGGCACACGGATGCCATCCACGCTGTTCAGTCACGACCTGGTGACACACACATGGTCATGTGCATGATGGCAAAGTCTGAATCAGAAGGAGAGAGCTTTTGGCTGAATGATCAAAAAGAACCCCCCCCAGAGAAAAACGATATGGAAAACATATATATAAACCGCAGGTATCTGCAATTTTATTTAGCATTTGTACTCTGCACTACTGCAGCATTTCAGCCCTGTGTGTCCTTATCATAAGAAGGCTGTAACACATCTGCAGCGCATTTTGTAGAGTCTGCTTATCGTACATTGATCTCTATGTAAACGTATAGCCATCTGTTTCTTGGATCCGTTAACTGGATCTACTAAATGGATGGAAACTGTGATCCAAATAGAGTATAACATACCTGTAGACCTCCATTTACCCAACATGTAAAAGACTGTCCACCTGGCTTCTCCTGGGCTAGTATAGATGTCAGTATGTACTACTCCATACCGAGCGACCTGGACGGGGGAGTGTTACAGTGAAGAGAACGTACTGCAATGTATGGGGAGAGAACATTAACCACTAAAGGGTGAGAGCACCAATAAATACACTTTTCTTTTTACTGAATAAAGTAGGTTCCCTTAGACCTATGTACATGGGTGTATACCAGTAAATGCCAAGCCCAAAAAATGATGCAGAGTCTTGGCAATAACATACGGAGCATATTATACACAATATTTGCAGAACATAGCCTCATTTATCCTACTCCAGACAGACAACGGCTTCAGTTTACAAGAAATAATGCTATGACTATATACAAGCCTGGAGTACAGCTACAACCATATACACACAGCTGAAGTACAGCTATCACTATATACAAGCCTGGAGTACAGCTACAACCATATATACACAGCTGAAGGGAGGCTATCACTATATACAAGCCTGGAGTACAGCTACAACCATATATACACAGCTGAAGGGAGGCTATCACTATATACAAGCCTGGAGTACAGCTACAACCATATATACACAGCTGAAGGGAGGCTATGACTATATACGAGCCTGGAGTACAGGTACGACCATATACACACAGCTGAAGTACAGCTACGACCATATACACACAGCTGAAGTACAGCTACGACCATATACACACAGCTGAAGGGCGGCTATGACTATATACAAGCCTGGAGTACAGCTACGACCATATACACACAGCTGAAGTACAGCTATCACTATATACAAGCCTGGAGTACAGCTACAACCATATACACACAGCTGAAGGGAGGCTATGACTATATACAAGCCTGGAGTACAGCTACGACCATATACACACAGCTGAAGGGAGGCTATGACTATATACAAGCATGAAGTACAGCTACGACCATATACACACAGCTGAAGGGCGGCTATGACTATATACAAGCATGAAGTACAGCTACGACCATATACACACAGCTGAAGTACAGCTATGACTATATACAAGCCTGGAGTACAGCTACGACCATATACACACAGCTGAAGGGCGGCTATGACTATATACAAGCCTGGAGTACAGCTACGACCATATACACACAGCTGAAGTACAGCTATCACTATATACAAGCCTGGAGTACAGCTACAACCATATACACACAGCTGAAGGGGGGCTATGACTATATACAAGCATGAAGTACAGCTACGACCATATACACACAGCTGAAGGGCGGCTATGACTATATACAAGCCTGGAGTACAGCTACGACCATATACACACAGCTGAAGGGCGGCTATGACTATATACAAGCCTGGAGTACAGCTACGACCATATACACACAGCTGAAGTACAGCTATCACTATATACAAGCCTGGAGTACAGCTACAACCATATACACACAGCTGAAGGGAGGCTATGACTATATACAAGCCTGAAGTACAGCTACGACCATATACACACAGCTGAAGGGCGGCTATGACTATATACGAGCCTGGAGTACAGCTACGACCATATATACACAGCTGAAGTACAGCTATCACATACAACCTGGAGTACACTACAACCAATATACACAGCTGAAGGGAGGCTATGACTATATACAAGCATGAAGTACAGCTACGACCATATACACACAGCTGAAGGGCGGCTATGACTATATACGAGCCTGGAGTACAGCTACAACCATATACACACAGCTGAAGGGAGGCTATGACTATATACAAGCATGAAGTACAGCTACGACCATATACACACAGCTGAAGGGAGGCTATGACTATATACAAGCATGAAGTACAGCTACAACCATATACACACAGCTGAAGTACAGCTATCACTATATACAAGCATGAAGTACAGCTACGACCATATACACACAGCTGAAGGGAGGCTATGACTATATACAAGCATGAAGTACAGCTACGACCATATACACACAGCTGAAGGGAGGCTATGACTATATACAAGCATGAAGTACAGCTACGACCATATACACACAGCTGAAGGGCGGCTATGACTATATACAAGCCTGGAGTACAGCTACGACCATATACACACAGCTGAAGTACAGCTATCACTATATACAAGCCTGGAGTACAGCTACAACCATATACACACAGCTGAAGGGAGGCTATGACTATATACAAGCATGAAGTACAGCTACGACCATATACACACAGCTGAAGGGCGGCTATGACTATATACAAGCCTGGAGTACAGCTACGACCATATACACACAGCTGAAGTACAGCTATCACTATATACAAGCCTGGAGTACAGCTACAACCATATACACACAGCTGAAGGGAGGCTATGACTATATACAAGCCTGGAGTACAGCTACGACCATATACACACAGCTAAAGGGAGGCTATGACTATATACAAGCATGAAGTACAGCTACGACCATATATACACAGCTGAAGGGCGGCTATGACTATATACAAGCATGAAGTACAGCTACGACCATATACACACAGCTGAAGTACAGCTACGACCATATACACACAGCTGAAGGGCGGCTATGACTATATACAAGCATGAAGTACAGCTACGACCATATACACACAGCTGAAGTACAGCTACGACCATATACACACAGCTGAAGGGCGGCTATGACTATATACAAGCCTGGAGTACAGCTACGACCATATACACACAGCTGAAGTACAGCTATCACTATATACAAGCCTGGAGTACAGCTACAACCATATACACACAGCTGAAGGGAGGCTATGACTATATACAAGCATGAAGTACAGCTACGACCATATACACACAGCTGAAGGGCGGCTATGACTATATACAAGCCTGGAGTACAGCTACGACCATATACACACAGCTGAAGGGCGGCTATGACTATATACAAGCCTGGAGTACAGCTACGACCATATACACACAGCTGAAGTACAGCTATCACTATATACAAGCCTGGAGTACAGCTACAACCATATACACACAGCTGAAGGGAGGCTATGACTATATACAAGCATGAAGTACAGCTACGACCATATACACACACAGCTGAAGGGCGGCTATGACTATATACGAGCCTGGAGTACAGCTACGACCATATATACACAGCTGAAGGGCGGCTATCACTATATACAAGCATGAAGTACAGCTACGACCATATACACACAGCTGAAGGGAGGCTATGACTATATACAAGCATGAAGTACAGCTACGACCATATACACACAGCTGAAGGGAGGCTATGACTATATACAAGCATGAAGTACAGCTACGACCATATACACACAGCTGAAGGGCGGCTATGACTATATACAAGCCTGGAGTACAGCTACGACCATATACACACAGCTGAAGTACAGCTATCACTATATACAAGCCTGGAGTACAGCTACAACCATATATACACAGCTGAAGGGCGGCTATCACTATATACAAGCATGAAGTACAGCTACGACCATATACACACAGCTGAAGGGAGGCTATGACTATATACAAGCCTGGAGTACAGCTACGACCATATACACACAGCTGAAGGGCGGCTATCACTATATACAAGCATGAAGTACAGCTACGACCATATACACACAGCTGAAGGGAGGCTATGACTATATACAAGCATGAAGTACAGCTACGACCATATACACACAGCTGAAGGGCGGCTATGACTATATACAAGCCTGGAGTACAGCTACGACCATATACACACAGCTGAAGGGCGGCTATGACTATATACAAGCCTGGAGTACAGCTACGACCATATACACACAGCTGAAGTACAGCTATCACTATATACAAGCCTGGAGTACAGCTACAACCATATATACACAGCTGAAGGGAGGCTATCACTATATACAAGCCTGGAGTACAGCTACAACCATATATACACAGCTGAAGGGAGGCTATGACTATATACGAGCCTGGAGTACAGCTACGACCATATACACACAGCTGAAGTACAGCTACGACCATATACACACAGCTGAAGTACAGCTACGACCATATACACACAGCTGAAGGGCGGCTATGACTATATACAAGCCTGGAGTACAGCTACGACCATATACACACAGCTGAAGTACAGCTATCACTATATACAAGCCTGGAGTACAGCTACAACCATATACACACAGCTGAAGGGAGGCTATGACTATATACAAGCCTGGAGTACAGCTACGACCATATACACACAGCTGAAGGGAGGCTATGACTATATACAAGCATGAAGTACAGCTACGACCATATACACACAGCTGAAGGGCGGCTATGACTATATACAAGCATGAAGTACAGCTACGACCATATACACACAGCTGAAGTACAGCTATGACTATATACAAGCCTGGAGTACAGCTACGACCATATACACACAGCTGAAGGGCGGCTATGACTATATACAAGCCTGGAGTACAGCTACGACCATATACACACAGCTGAAGGGAGGCTATGACTATATACAAGCCTGGAGTACAGCTACAACCATATACACACAGCTGAAGGGAGGCTATGACTATATACAAGCATGAAGTACAGCTACGACCATATACACACAGCTGAAGGACGGCTATGACTATATACAAGCCTGGAGTACAGCTACGACCATATACACACAGCTGAAGGGCGGCTATGACTATATACAAGCCTGGAGTACAGCTACGACCATATACACACAGCTGAAGTACAGCTATCACTATATACAAGCCTGGAGTACAGCTACAACCATATACACACAGCTGAAGGGAGGCTATGACTATATACAAGCATGAAGTACAGCTACGACCATATACACACAGCTGAAGGGCGGCTATGACTATATACGAGCCTGGAGTACAGCTACGACCATATATACACAGCTGAAGTACAGCTATCACTATATACAAGCATGAAGTACAGCTACGACCATATACACACAGCTGAAGGGAGGCTATGACTATATACAAGCATGAAGTACAGCTACAACCATATACACACAGCTGAAGTACAGCTATCACTATATACAAGCATGAAGTACAGCTACGACCATATACACACAGCTGAAGGGAGGCTATGACTATATACAAGCCTGAAGTACAGCTACAACCATATACACACAGCTGAAGGGAGGCTATGACTATATACAAGCATGAAGTACAGCTACGACCATATACACACAGCTGAAGGGCGGCTATGACTATATACAAGCCTGAAGTACAGCTACGACCATATACACACAGCTGAAGGGCGGCTATGACTATATACAAGCCTGGAGTACAGCTACAACCATATACACACAGCTGAAGGAGTACAGCTATCACTATATACAAGCCTGGAGTACAGCTACAACCATATACACACAGCTGAAGGGCGGCTATGACTATATACAAGCCTGGAGTACAGCTACGACCATATACACACAGCTGAAGGGCGGCTATGACTATATACAAGCCTGAAGTACAGCTACGACCATATATACACAGCTGAAGGGAGGCTATGACTATATACAAGCAACTGGAGTACAGCTACGACCATATACACACAGCTGAAGGGCGGCTATGACTATATACAAGCATGAAGTACAGCTACGACCATATACACACAGCTGAAGTACAGCTACGACCATATACACACAGCTGAAGGGCGGCTATGACTATATACAAGCCTGGAGTACAGCTACGACCATATACACACAGCTGAAGTACAGCTACGACCATATACACACAGCTGAAGTACAGCTACGACCATATACACACAGCCCTGGAGTACAGCTACGACCATATACACACAGCTGAAGGGCGGCTATGACTATATACAAGCCTGGAGTACAGCTACGACCATATACACACAGCTGAAGTACAGCTATCACTATATACAAGCCTGGAGTACAGCTACAACCATATACACACAGCTGAAGGGAGGCTATGACTATATACAAGCATGAAGTACAGCTACGACCATATCACACACAGCTGAAGGACGGCTATGACTATATACAAGCCTGGAGTACAGCTACGACCATATACACACAGCTGAAGGGCGGCTATGACTATATACAAGCCTGAAGTACAGCTACGACCATATACACACAGCTGAAGGACGGCTATCACTATATACAAGCCTGAAGTACAGCTACAACCATATACACACAGCTGAAGGGAGGCTATGACTATATACAAGCATGAAGTACAGCTACGACCATATACACACAGCTGAAGGGCGGCTATGACTATATACGAGCCTGGAGTACAGCTACGACCATATATACACAGCTGAAGGGCGGCTATCACTATATACAAGCATGAAGTACAGCTACGACCATATACACACAGCTGAAGGGAGGCTATGACTATATACAAGCATGAAGTACAGCTACGACCATATACACACAGCTGAAGGACGGCTATCACTATATACAAGCATGAAGTACAGCTACGACCATATACACACAGCTGAAGGGAGGCTATGACTATATACAAGCATGAAGTACAGCTACGACCATATACACACAGCTGAAGGGCGGCTATGACTATATACAAGCCTGGAGTACAGCTACGACCATATACACACAGCTGAAGTACAGCTATCACTATATACAAGCATGAAGTACAGCTACGACCATATACACACAGCTGAAGGGCGGCTATGACTATATACAAGCATGAAGTACAGCTACGACCATATACACACAGCTGAAGGGCGGCTATGACTATATACAAGCATGAAGTACAGCTACGACCATATACACACAGCTGAAGGACGGCTATGACTATATACAAGCATGAAGTACAGCTACGACCATATACACACAGCTGAAGGGCGGCTATGACTATATACAAGCCTGGAGTACAGCTACGACCATATACACACAGCTGAAGGGCGGCTATGACTATATACAAGCCTGGAGTACAGCTACGACCATATACACACAGCTGAAGGGCGGCTATGACTATATACAAGCATGAAGTACAGCTACAACCATATACACACAGCTGAAGGGCGGCTATCACTATATACAAGCATGAAGTACAGCTACGACCATATACACACAGCTGAAGGGAGGCTATGACTATATACAAGCCTGGAGTACAGCTACGACCATATACACACAGCTGAAGGGCGGCTATCACTATATACAAGCATGAAGTACAGCTACGACCATATACACACAGCTGAAGTACAGCTATCACTATATAAAAGCATGAAGTACAGCTACGACCATATACACACAGCTGAAGGGCGGCTATGACTATATACAAGCCTGGAGTACAGCTACAACCATATACACACAGCTGAAGGGCGGCTATCACTATATACAAGCATGAAGTACAGCTACGACCATATACACACAGCTGAAGGGCGGCTATCACTATATACACACACGACTGAAGTACAGATATGACTATATACAAGCCTGGAGTACAGATATTACTATATATATGTGGCTGAAGTACACACAGCTGAAGGACAGCTATGACTATATACACACAAAGCTGAAGTACGGCTATATACACAAGAGTGAAGTACAGCTATGACTATATACATTAGGTCGAGGTATGGCTACAACTAAATAAACGAGGCCAAGGTACGGCTATGACTAAATACATGTGGTTGAAGTACGACTATGACTATATACACAAGGCCACAGTACGGATAGGACTATACACATGGCTGCAGGGAACTGTAGACACTATAATATAGCGCCCACGGACTGCCACGTATTGCACGCAAGTTTATAAAACAAAAGGGATTGCACACCGGATCATTTGCAGGTTGGTGCTGTCCATGGTTGATCCATTTTTTAACATCTGTCCAGCTAAGCATCCCACCTGACCACTACAGAATTGTACAGGAGAGATAAAAAAAAAAAAAAAAAAAGTCTGCTTTCTTCCAGAAAAAGCACCACATCCTGTCCACAGGCTGTGTGTGGTACTACAGCTTAGCGCTACTGAAGTGATGGGGCTGACTTATTGACAGGTGTGGTGCCATTTCTGAAAGGAAGCAGCCATGTTGTTCGAATTTAGACAACCCCTTTAATTTCCCCACAAAGGTTTTGAGAACTACAAGAGGTCTTGCCAATAATTATTCCTATGGTATTTCCAGGATACATTGGCGGTTCTCATAGATGTGCTTTGTCAGCTCCAGCTGTGACAGCCGAGCTGGACTTACTTATTCTAGGTTCACACTGGCGTTGTGCTCCAAGTCATTCAGGTCCAACTGGGGACCGGAACGTCGGAGTGCCAAACTGCTGTTTTAGTGGTTACTCACGGATTATAATGGGGTCCACGGTTTCAAAACTGAAACTGGGGGACTGAAAAGTCCTGCGTCCTGGACTTTTCTCTCTGCCGATTTTCGGCGGTTTCTGCAGTGCAGATGTGAACTTACCCTTAAGAGTTTAAAAACAACGGAACCCGTTATAGTGAACAGGGTCCATCGGGCTTTGTATGTAACCACTATTTTACCGGTCCAAATGTCCCTTGTTCTAGTCCTCCAAAGGACCAGAACAACAGACAGCTGAGGCTCCTGTGACCTAGCGTTACTTTGTGTACGGAAGTCTGGACTGACTCAAAATAACAGGTCTTTCCAGGCACAGTCTGCCGAGAATCAACTAGTTAAAAAAAAACCCTCAGGAGAAAAGTAAGACAATTACTTCAAAGAAATAGCCAAAAGCAAAGGGAGTGCCACTACAAAGACGTGTGTGCTTATGTGAGGCGAGTCCTAGGCTACCGTCTGGGGAAAAGTGAAGGCAACCAACAGTGTAAGAGAGTCTTGAGAGAGAAAACAACTTTATAGAGGTTATTCTGCAGGTTTATTGTGGGGTAAACCCAAAAAGGGTAATAAAACAGATAGCGGGAACAGATACACATTCTGCCAAATACAATAAATAGTACAATATAATATAATGATGATGATATAAATTGGACTGAAGTTCTTACATTGTAAGCCAAGTAGTTATAAACACCGTCATTTACTACCGCAGTAAAGTAAAATTCACTTTATGGCGTGCTGGGTTTTTTAACTTGAAGTAATAAATAGTCATGGTAGGTAGAAGAAGAGCAACTTGTGTATTTTACAACAGCAGGAAAGTGTGTACTGACCCTGTAAGAAGCAGCGACTTGTCTAGTTATGGCATGTTAGTGAGATCAGAACTTCAGGTGATGAAGGGTCATGGGGATTACCCAATATCCAATAAAGATAGAAATGAGGACAGCAGCGGAACAAGATTGTACTAGTCTTGCAGAGGGCAGTGACCTGATTATATATGTAATACGTTAACCTCTGGCGGCAGCTCATCTCCCACAAAAACACTGCATGTTACATGGTTGACATTCAAATAATGGGGAGAATTACCAAGACTGGTGATTTTTTACGCTGAAAGACGAGCTTCATTTAAGATGTGGCACATACCTTGCCATAAATTAAGAGAAACACCCGGCAATCTGTGCTACTAGAATGATAGCTACACGTCTACTAAAATGAAGTCTACAAGCTTGTGTAAATAATGATAAATCTGGCAGGGCCCATAATCTTACCCCCATAAAAAGTAAAAGTAGCATTTGTGCAAATTTTGTGTGTAGTCTGTCACCAGTGTGAAGCATAATAAACCAGCAACACATATAGGTCACGATCACCTGACTGTAATGTTCTTTCCCCATGAAGATTCGTGCCCCTGTCGCAGAGATATTCGTATATGGCAAACGAACGGTCTGGAGCACAGAGGGCGGCTCCGTTGCTCCAAACTGCTACAGCCCACACTGCTCTAATACGCCCTCACTTCCTTCTTCGAGTGGCAGGGCCAGCCGAGATTTCAGCTTGGCTCCCTGGCCCACTCACTCATTTACAGAAGAGTAGGGGGAGGAGGGTGTTCCTAGGCAATGTGGGGCGCAGCAGTTTGGAGCAATGTAACCGCCTTCAGTGCTCCAGACCCCTCATTTGCAATATATTAATATCTCTGCAACAGAAGCACAAATCTTTATGGGGGAAAGGAGTTACATTCAGGTGAGCCTGACCTATCTGTGTTAATGGTGACAGACCCATTTTAAAAGGGTTTTTCCAGGCCTCAAATGGATTTTTCATGCCAATTACCTATCCACAGGATAGGCCATCAGTATGAGATCTGTGGGAGTCTGACACCCGGACCCTACACAAATCAGCTGTTTTGACGGCAACCTCTGGCCACCAGAAGCTGCTGCAGTAGACAGAGAGCATGTGCAGTCTGCCCTTATTCATGTAACAGGAGCGGCACTGGGCGTCACACCCCACAAATCACATCCTGATAACCTATCCTGAGGACGGGTGCCCCAAAACCAATTAAGGCTGAGGCCCCACGTTGCGGAACTGCAGCTTTTTTTGTTGCAGATTTTGTTGCGGTTTTTTGAGACAAAGCCAACAATGGCTACAAAAGGAATGGGAAATATATAGGAAGTTCTTATACTTCTACCTTCTGTTCAATCCACTCCTGGCTTTGGCTCAAAAAACCTCAACAAAAAAAGCAGCGTTTCCGCAACCTGGGGCCGTAGCCTAATATTGGAACTTGAGGGATCCTGTATCTCAAAGAAAACATCTGACTAGGATTAGCTGTAGGTTTTCCATGTTGTCTATTTTAATATTTACATACTGAAATTGGAAAAAGGCTAAAACCCCATACAAACACTAAATAGACAGACAATTATAAGGGAATTACTGTAAATCCCATGGACTGGAAGAACCACCCGAGCAGGTGATCTCAGAAGGGCTGGCCGGGCTGATGGCGGCTTAGATATGGATGTGTTGATGGGCCAGGGTTATATACAGCCTGACAGCTTTGATGGTTATGATTCGACTCAGGCTCATGGGATTAACAAGCATAAAAAAAAAAAAAAAAAAAAAAAAAAAAGGTTACGTTTCCTTTTTTAATCTTGACAGGGATTTAATCTTGCTGAGACCCAGAAATGTCTATTAAGAGATTTTAGTGAAAATGCAGATGTGTGTGACTTATAAAAAAAAAAAAAAAGAAAAAAAAAAAGCTCTCACCATAGCAACACGAAACATCTGACGATAAACAGAAGTTATTCCACCATTCCCTTTATTTCCATATATCAGCAGTAATACTAGCTCGGGTTAAGGATAGGCTGGTGCAAAATAGTAATGGTTTGGGATCAGGGGTCCGCAACCCTTAGATTGTGATCGACAGGCTGACAGCAGATGGGTGCCATGAGGATCTCTAATAGTAACGGAGTAGAGCCGAATGCTATGCAGGGTATGAATAGTAGTGCAAAGGAGCTTAGGAATGGGGCGAGCTCCCCCACTCTAGGTGTATGTCCTGGTATCACCACAGACCCCTCTCTGTCTCCTGTTGCTTCTGCTCTGTCTAAAGGTGCAAGTTGCTGGTGGGACGAAGGCAGAATATCAATGGGGGAGGGAGATTTGGAGACACTATAGGTGGGCACTGGTGGTACTTCTAACTTTGTTGACAATATTACTGGTGACAATGTACATGGGAAGCACTGTAAGCCCTGCGGTGTCATTATAGAAGGACACCAAGGCTGCTGCATGCACACGGGTTTAGTGGCACTTAATTTTCTGAAAATATTTATTTATTTCCTTAATTATATTTTTTTCCCTTCTTGTTGGTGTTTTTGACTAACACTACGTACACACTTACGTCGCCCTCTCCGTAGTTCTCCATTGACTATAGTGAGGTCTGCCGGGTGTCCTTTGGAGGAGGAGATAGTTCTACGTGCAAGACTTTTTCCTCTGCCAATTTTGAGCAAACACTGCGCATACTCTGGTGCAGATGTGAACGTAGCCCAATATGTTTAAAGAGGCCTATTAGGCTAGGGAAGGTGGGGGGGGGAAAAACCCACTCACCTGTCCCCACAGCAACTGCACTGGGAGACAACAGACAGGGGTGTATGTTTTTTATTCCAAACTCCATGAATATGCTTTCAATAGATCTCTCCAACTACAAGGCTGTCTGCCACAGGTTTGGACAGATTGTAAAACATAGCCCAACATATCAAGATTGTTAAACATGCAATGGTGAAGCTCATGCCACACCCCGACGAGGAAGGGTCAGCAGAAAACACGCCACTGTCAAGCAAAAGGAGCCAGAAGTTTGCTACTAGTTAAAAATAAGGTCAAACAGGCTCCTGGACTGGTCTAGCTAGTAGGAAAGAGGTCACACAAGATTTAAAAAAAAAAAAAAAAGTAGAAAAATATGCTTTCTTTCAAAACAGTGCCATACCTGTCCACAGTACGTGTGTGTGGTATTGCAACTTAGCCCACTTACTTTTGTGGGTCTAAACTGCAATACCACACATAACCTGTGAACCATGGTCTTTGGAAGAAAGCAGACATTTTTTTTAGCCTATACAAGTCTTGAAGTCTATATTATACCAGGCCTGTAGTGTTGGGTAGTGTTGGCAGGCCAAGCCACTGACTTCGACTTCTGATCTAACTCCGTCATAAATGGTTGACAGCCATGATCAGTCAGAAGTAGTAAAGATCCTCCAATTCATTGGTTCTCAACCTTAGACACACATATATAACATGCTGCGCTGTATGTTGGTACCCGCTGCCCCGGATGGACACTCACAGATGGCTGTGGGCACTGTCCTTACTTTGTTCATCACTCACCATGTTGTTCCCAACTTCCTCTGACATCAAAGCAGGCCCCAAAGCGGAAAGGAAGCATGAAGCCGGGTGGTGAGTACTGAATGCGGCTCACCAGTTCCTCCCAGAGTGCCAGTAACTGCAATGAGCACCTGCATCAGTACAGGTGGAAGCTCATATTCCACTTCTAAAATAAGGATGGTGCCCATAGCCATGTGTGGGCACCATCCTGGTTCGGGGGAGGCCTGCATGCAGTGCAGCATGTAATATAGACATCACTGGGTGTGAGGGCCATTATGTTACACGTGGGGGCAGTGTAGCAGCCATTATGTTTCAAATGAGGGCCATTACATAAATGTCAAAAGTCATTTATAAGAGATTGTTATGTTAGGGATACTCGGTTGAGACTTTTTCTCCCTAGAGGGAACTTTGGGTACAAAAAGGTTGAGAAACCCTGTTGCTCTAAAGAGGTAACTGGAAACAGCCTCATTGCTCCTAAGAGCTAATTTGCACATTGACAAAAACGGTGATATCTTGGCAAGGAGAAAACACCATTTAATTCAAGTGACCCTAGCCCATCTATCTATGATATGCTGGATTCTAGTGACAGACTCCATTAAGGCTGAGGCCCCATGTTTTAGAAACGTAGCTTTTTTTTGTTGCAGATTTTGCTGCGGTTTTTGAGCCAAAGCCAGGAGTGGATTTAGCAGCAGGTAGAAGTATAAGAACTTCCTAGATATTTCCCATTCCTTTTGTAGCCATTCTTGGCTTTGACTCAAAAAACGGAGCAAAATCTGCAACAAAAACATGCAGACTGAAATGTGGGGCCTCAGTCTGAAACGCTAGCGAATGCCATCCACAATATTACACTCCGGGAAAACTATGAAAGGCTAAGGCCCCACACAGCTAAAAAAACGCAGCGAAAACTCATTGAAAAATTCTGCAGGAAAAAAATAAATAAAAAGGTAATG
The DNA here is from genome assembly GCA_947044405.1 of Leptodactylus fallax. Lineage (NCBI taxonomy): Eukaryota > Metazoa > Chordata > Amphibia > Anura > Leptodactylidae > Leptodactylus > Leptodactylus fallax. The sequence goes on from CAMRHE010001247.1 coordinate 22,060, forward strand.
ATTTTTTTCCTGCTTGTTTCCTTCCCCTATTAACTCTATCGAGAAAATGTTTGCGATTCCACAGCTAAAATTAACATGCTGCGTTTTTCAATGCAAACACATGATTTTCAGCAGCTCTCTTTTTTTTTCCCACAATGTGTAAATGAGATTAACCAAATTCTCAGTAGTCGTAGTCACTCCAGTATTTACCAAGTGAGCGTTTACTGTGACCAGGTCATGTGACCAGTGAATGTGACATGGCCTACGAAGCGGGAGCTGATTCACAGGGGTCCCATATGTTGGACCCTCAAAGATGTTTAATTTGTAACCTATCCTAAAGATAGGTCATCAAATAAAAAGTCACTGAAAACCCCTTTAAGTTTATCCAACTTACAATATGGCCTCAATTACAGGGTCCCAATAGCTCTATAGATCACAATAGCATAGGCCATATGCCGCTGTGTGGTATGATATACTTTTCCATCTATCTCCAGCAGAGTGTAGCAGTAAAGTCTCCTGCGAGGGTCCGAGCCTGGATATTATGTACCCTACAGAAATCTACACAATAAAATCTGTAAAACAAGTAGTTTTCACTACCATGAGAGCTCACCCTATTATAATAACTGGCATCGCAATGCAAGAAACTAAAAATGATCCAGCGGCTGGGACAGCGCCCACCGGCTGAGACGCAGCGAGATGCACAATCGTTATTTTGCTTGCACAAATGACTTCCCTGATGCCAAGTGAATTTGTCAGTGCGGTGAATGGATGACCATCATCTGTGCCCTACTTCAGTCACGCCGGGAACTGCTGATCCTGTTTCCAGCTATCGATTACGTGTGACAGCAGAGCGTACAGGGCACTATGGCCGCTGATCAATGCATCCAACAGAAGGTTACTGACTCCATGGATATAGACTCCTGTACTAACTCCTCGCTACACACGTAGCCAAAACCGTGCACGATCCAGCAGCTCTACACTGAGAATGTCACCCTAGAACCGCTTTATACATTATAATAGGGGATTGAATCATCAGTAAAAACCTAAAGCTATTACTGGTGTCACTCCATTTGCAGCAATGCTGATAGTGGCGCAGGACGGCGGCAGGGAGTTAAATTCGCATCCTATTCCCTACAACAGTCATCAGAAGTAAGACTGGCTTATAGCAGGTTATATCCTGTGGACAGAGACAGGAAAGAAGCCGGGTATCTGTTCTCCATTCACAGAACACAAGCTAATGTAAAGGGCGCCCAAGGCCCTGTTCACATCATATTAGTGAAGTCCCTCCGCACGCTAAGGCTGCATTCACATGCGTCAAATCCGCCTAAAGTCGCATATGAAAAAGTTCTGAAATTCTGACTTTTATTCGCCAATGTAACTTCAAAAACAACAGATATTCAGACGGACTCCATTATAGTCAATGGGATCTCTCGGGATCTGTTATCATTCACGTCGTCATCACTAGATGGATCCATCTATATTGTTTAATCCATTCTTCTGTTTCCAAGACAGAGTAGAAGAACAGGTTCAATAATGCAAATGTGAACGTACCCCAAGTGTATTCAAAGGGCTACAGTCACCTGACAGAGCCCGAGACAGTAAACCGCATGGTGCATTTTTTGGATGACATTTCCCACCGTACATATTGGAATATGTCACTGCCTTGAATCTAAGGTATAAATCGAAGGCTAAAAAACATGACATGAATGACTGCAAACAAGATGCCAAATCCCCTGACTTCGGCTCCAACTCCTTCAGAAAAGATGAGCACTGTGTACTTTGGCAAGCCATCAGTAAAGCATCCTGAGACCATTCATGTTTGGGGTCGCTTATCATCCAGGGGAGTGGGCTCACTCACAGTTTAGACTAAGAACACAGCCGCAAATAAAGAACGGTATGTGAACATCCTCCAAGAGCATCTTCTCCCAACCATCCAGGAGTAAATAGACAATGCTTTTTCCAGCTTGAAGGAGCACCATGTCACAAGGCAGAAGTGATAACTAAGTGGTTTGGTGAACAAAACATTGAAATTTTGGGTCAATGGCCAAGAAAACCCAAATTCCAATCCCATTGAGAACCTGTGGTCAAACCTCAAAAAGCGAGAGGACAAACAAAAAGAGAAATTGAGATACTCCAAGCACTGACTAAGTAAGAATGTGATGTCATCAGTCAAGACGTGACCCTGATATCCGGCATGCCAGCGTGAACTGAAGAAGTCTTGAAAAATAAGGGTCAACACTGGAAATAGAGTTTTTACATACATTTGATGCATTTGTCCATAACAGTGTAAAAACTTATAAAGTGCTTATAACTGTACTTCAGTATGGTTCACACTAGTGTTATTACAGTCCGTTGCTCTCATTCATCATAGAATGATAGAAAGGACATTAAAAGACAAATGTAGATGGAGCCCCCTCTGTATTGTATCCATCAGCATTCACCCCCATGTAAAAACATGACAGAAGCTTTCTTCAGTCACATTACTTTCTGACGGATGAAAAAGTTGCACATGCAGGACTTTTTCCTCCGTTACAAAAATAAACAAAAAGACGACCGACAGCGTCCATTGTGCTTTTTCATAAGAGTCAATGGGAACAGACACAGGCGGAGGGGACTCCATCTATCACTCTACTACTGTTAATGTCCGCTGTTCTCATCCCATGAAGGATGGGAGCAACAAACTGTAATAACAGTAGTGTGAACTTCCCCTAAATGATCTAAAAATACTGAAGCAGCAAACTTTGTGAAAACCAAAATGTATGCCAGTCTCAAAACTTTTGGCCACAACTGTATAATCATATTTGCCATCTTCTAAAAAGCATCTTTTAGGTGCTTTTCAGGTCAGTCTCTGAATTTTTGCATTCCAGGAGGCTTTCTTGACACCTGGGAGAATTGTTAAAAAGATAACAAGTGGTCTCCACTTTTTTCTGGAGCTTTTTTGGACATCCCCGGAGAGTCGGCAAGTATACCTATAATGCTAGGTTCACACCTGCGCCCCATATCCACTCTGGGTTTCCATCCCCGAATCTGGTTAAAAAATGCGGAGAGAAAAGTCCTGCAAGCAGGACTTTTTCTCTCTGCGTTTTTCCACCTTTTCGGACGGAAACCGGGTAGAAACCCATTATAGTCTATGGGGTCCATGGGATCCTACAATCGGAAACCTGAAAGAAGATGTGAACCTAGCGTAAGTCATGGAGTTGCTGTGGAATTCACTCAAGTCTACATGTAACATTTGCCGCTGATATGTTGGAACATCCGATGTATCTAAACATTCAGTAACTGTTCCCACCCATCCTGAGGACATGCCTTTCCTGTAGTATCTTAAGAAGTCTCCACTATCTCCTCCACAAATGTAAACGCTGCCCTGAATTACACCCTGTATTACAGTGCATTTGCATCCACAGCAGTATTCACAATTCTGCTGATCTCAAAGCCCCCAGAATACCCTGCTTCTTCCTTTTGAGAGCTCTAGACTTTATACAGTAATAAAAACCCAGAATACATTGCAACAAAGAGCTGGGAATTATAGGTGCTCAGATAAACTAGTCTACTTCTAAAGGTGGCCAGCAGAATTATGAATGCAGCTCTGTATAGTATAGGCTGTAATGCAGCTAAAATCTATAAAGAAGTTCCACTTACTTATTAATGTGAAGACTGGTGCTTCAATGTGACCTCCTCCCCCAGGTTTATGAATATTCACTCCCACATTCCTATCCATTTTCCATTGTAAAACAGCTGACCTAAGCAGGTGACCAAGTGCAAGTAAGGGTGAACCGTAAACCTGCGGCAGCTGACACCTACGGACGTGGAGGCTGCCAGGAAAATGCACTAGCTACATAATGCCTAAAAAATAGCAATACATCCTAGTCAATTTATGGGCCACACTCCCCATTGCTACTAAGGCGCCCCCTAAATAGCTTCTATAGAGACAAAATTTATAATCTCACTTTTCAGACACTTGTACCATGCGCTGCATGGGCAATTTTAAATGGATGGAGGTCTAGTTATTTCACCAGGGTTGAGGAGTCAGTAAAAATTTACTGACTCAAGAGTTAACAAAAAATATTAAACATTGTATATCAAATACATGTTGTTGAAACACAGTGTTTCTGGCTGTTGTAGAAAACAGCACTTTACAGTTCCAGCAAAGTGAATGAGATTTCTTTTAACCTCATCCAGACATTGCGGGAAAAAAAAAAAAATAAAAAAATTGTGAAAAATGCGGAAGGTTTTACCTATGCAAATGCTGTGTTTTTCCCATAGGTATATAAGGGAAAGGAGGAGAAGATGAAGGCAGAAAGAATAAACGTGTGGCCTTAGTCGAAAGGGGTTACTCCATCTTTAGATACGGATGACGCAGACTAGCATTGTGCACTCCATTGTTCGGGTCTGCCGGGGACAGAGAGTCGGACGACTGTTTCATCGGTTAAACACAGATACTGGTGGACTATATTGACTATGATGGGGTCCGTCAGATGTCTGACGTCAGGACTTTTCTCCCCAACGATTTTCAGCAGTTTCCGTGATGGAGTCTCAAACAGAGACTTCGGCAAAGATGTGAACCCAGCCTAAGCTATCCTGAGGTTATCAATATCAGGTCAGTGGGGGGTCTGACACACAGCATCCCCAACAATCATGGTTCACAGCAGCTATTGGCACTATACAGGGGACAGAGCCATCTATTTCTGGTGCCATACACTGTATAATTCTTCATTGGTGGTGCCAGATGTCATGTACCCACTGATCTGATATTAGTGACCCATCCCAAGGGTAGTTCACCAGTATCAGAAGGCTGGACAACTCCTTTATAGTAAAGCCAGAAACAGCAAAAATGCTTTAAAAAAATAAAATAAAAATAATCTCTCTTTTCAGTCTTCTGTACTTTCACCCTTTGCATTGTTGAAATCTGCGGCTAAAACCTGCAGGAATAATTGACATGCTGCGGGGTTTAATCACTTTATATTGCGTGTTTTTTATGCAGCATGGCGATTTGATTAAAACCCATCCTCTATGCTGCAGCGGTAAATCCCCGAGAGCGGAGAGTGAGTTACCGGTGAATTTGTGGCAAATAACCAGCAGTAATTTCGTCCAGTGTGTCCATGGCCTTAACAGATGTTTTTTCAACATTAAAAAGTTAGTGGGGTAGCAAATAAAAATAATAAGTACCAAACTTGTCTTCTAAAAATCCCTTTGTTTCAGAGCTGCAGGTCCCCGTGGAACTGAAAGTGATGACATGGCGGCCATCGTTCACATGGACGATCACTGGCCTCAACTGTTACATTTGCATGAAAGGTACGTGAGTGCTAAGGCCATGACCGGCCATGTGAAAGATGAAGAAAGAGGACAGAAGACCCAAGCACTGAACCTTTAGAAGGCAAGTCATGTTTTCTCTCCTTTATACATCAGTATTTCCTCCCACACACAATTTTTTTTTTTTAAATGATGGAAAACCCAGTTAATATCACGACGTAGCTTTTTCTATATTTTCGAAGGGATTTAGGAACCGAAACAGACCACATGTAACGTAAACACTGAAGAGGCTGCAGCGCTCACACAAGCGGAGCGGCCCCTGAGGTCCCGGGGGTCTCACAGAAATTTAGAAGCATGCAGGCCAGTGAATCCATGCAACTATCCCACAGCACTGCAAGCATGGGTGAAACCTACAGAAATAAATTGACATGCTGCGGGTTTTAAAGGGTTATTCAGGTACTGCTTAACCACTTACTTCTTCTAGGGTTCACTTTGGGTCAAACCTCAAGTTTCAGGGCTAGGTCCAACACTGCCTCCATCCTCCTCTCCCATCTGCCACCCCTATAGTACAGGTAACTGAACACGGGAGAGAAGGCGAATCAACTTGGGTGCTGGTTCCGATTACAGGGTCATAACCAGCCTCGAAACCCGACATTCAACCCAAATAGAACATTTGGGAAGTAAGTGGTTAAACAGTCCCCCTTTACAAACAAGTGTCATCCACATGAGACGACTAAAACCTGCTGCACAAAGTGACCTGCCCTTTACATTAATAACGAGAGCTGGAGGAGGAAGAAGTGATTCACATCTCAGGAGGACAAAGTGCCTGATGCCCTAGGGACCCTACAGTAAGAAAATCACATGGAAAACATGTCCTTTATGCAAATAAACACAGAAAAGTCATCTAACATATACCAACTGCTACTGCATCAGCAACCTCACTGTCCACACACGGCAGATTTGTTCTGACTTTCCGCACCATCTGAATGAGACTTGCAGAAAGCCTTGCACATGCTACACAAACCAACCCGCTTACATGAGTGGAGGATACCCTTACAGCTTGTTCCGAGCTCTCTGTGTTTTATCTGGTGTTATCCAATGTCCCTCTACTTCAAACCCTGCTGCACTATCCATACAGTAAAAAAAAAAAAAAAATAAAAATTTACTATCTATAAATGGGATCCCTAACCTATACAGCTTGACGGAGATATAATGGAAGCCTAAAGGAATGAGTATCATAAGCCCCAGGTGAATTTCCATGGGAAACCGCAAGAGGAAGGGGGAAGGTGAAAGCAGCCCAAGGTGAAAGAAGCCTAAAGCCACATTCACATGGACATAATATGTCCGTATTATGTCCAAAATTCCATCCCGACCATGGGTCTACTGACCTACACAAGACTCATCATAGGGATCTACAATGCTATGAATTCAGATCAATAGACCTTTAACAGGGATGAAATTTGTTGCCATAATACAGATTGTGCAATATGGATGCATAATGACTATGTGAACGCAGCCTTTCGTGGTCAGCGACATCAGTTTTGTCGCATGGAGAATTCCTCTGTACGGCTTTTCAAAAATTGGTTCTGAAAAAGAAGTGGCCCATACACTCGGAAGCCGCTTACATGAGTCACATCTGTGAATTCTGTCGCTTTTTTTGTGCCGATTTTTGAAATAGTGGTTTTGCCACAATTACAGAAATGGTACAAAAATAAATACAACCTAAAAGGGGTTGTCTGACTGCATAAAAATTATTTACCTTCACCTCCTTTTACCAGTTCTCTGCTCCAACAATGGTAGCCCGGTCCACGCTTTTGTGCTGAAGTTGTTCCTGCAGTCGGCTGTCACTGGCCTCAGTGGTGACCTGTACACACACAGCACGTGACCAGTCCCAGCAGTCATAAGGGTACAGTGGTGACCTGACCACAAATGGGGACATCATCAAGGACCAGCAACTGCTGTATACTGCACTGCTCGGCGCCATATTAGGCTACATGCACATGGCCATGTGCAGTATGCGGGTCAGTAAAAATGGCACGGATGACACAAGGATGGGTATTGGACCTGCTCCATATTTTGGGGCTCTTCAATTCAGCCCGGACACGAAGCAGCAAGCTACAGCCGTGTGTATGGACCCACTGAAATGTATGTGTCCATCTTCAGGATAAAATTACGGTCATCTGCATGAGGCCTTACATGGAGTACTGCTACACTCTAAGCAAATATTCCCCATTTACACAATACACTTTTGTTTGTGGCGTTTCTTATACTTTGGTGCCCAAGTGCGTATTTTCGCAGAATTTGCTGATGCCTGTTTTGCCAAGAACACAGCAAGGAAAGCAAACACTGTGGGGTGATATGTTAGCAAATCGCTACAAAGATGGGAATAAGTGTCTTGACTCCTAGGGCAGGACTTGCGGGAACAGCAAAGCAGTGCGGCTCTAGGCAGTTTCACTCCCGTAGAGGTGAATCGGAGATACAGTGGATCACTTTTAGCGACACTGTTTCCAGAACTGTGACGGTACAGACACTGTGTAGCTCAGCTGTGCTATACTGTTTCTGTAGCTCCCATTCTCCTCTATGGGAGTTTTGGGAACACTGTAGAGCAGCATTGAAGTCAGAGCCAGTAACAACTTTCCACCAAAAACTGGTCCCAGCTCCAACTTCACCACCCTACCCATTTTTCTTACAACTTTCCAAAAGTGGCAAGTTTTAGCGCAAATATGCACCAAAATTAGCAACAATTCAAAAACAAAAACTCATTACCTGTTTTTTTTTTTGGTCTCAAGCCATATTACAGCAGCATTTTGTATGGAGCCATAATTGGGCTATTATAGTGTATGGGGCCTCTACAGTCTACCTCTGGGTCTGCAATTTCATACGCAGTTTTTAAGGGATTGTTCACACTGGTTGGATATGCTGTGGATTATCTGATGCAGAAGTGTGTGTGGAGTATTGTTAGCATATTACAGTACGACCAGGAGGACAAGATTGGAAAAAGTTTTATCTGAACGCTGCAGAAAAAAAAAAAAAAAAGTCTTTGGCATAAATGGACCTGCAGCGCAGATTTTAGATCCATTTTTTTCTGTTTTCACTCTTTGCAATATTTAGAAATGTTAGGAATCCCGCATGAAAAAATGCACCATCTAGTGAGTTTTTTTCCACTATGCGAAAGCCATATTGTTAACCTGCTGTATTTCTTATCAGATGTTGAATGACTATAGATATATATTTTTATCTACGGCACCTGACTAAGCTTGTGTGACAACTCATGGAGGTTGTACAGCTCTGCTACGTGCACGGATCATAAGTCTCCTGCAAAGACTCCTTGTGACACCTGCGGACGGAAAACAGGAAAGCACAGACGTGGGAGGAGACAAGTGTTCTTCTACCTGTAACTTTTACACTAACTACTCCTCAGCTGCGTTATGTCATACGGTGCACTGTATGAATGAACCATATGGACAAGATACACACAGGATCAAAGCCAGCCGGTAGAATTCAATGTGCCGGAGCTATACAACTCTATTCACATCTACCCTCTGGAAATTGCTTGTTGCAGCAATTCACATCCCGTTCATAGAATGAAGTGGAAAAAGCAACAAATTCTGTTCACGCTTTGCAAAACTGATGCACAATTCAAGTGAATGGGAGAAGTGGGATTCTCAGGATTTTATTCACTGACTGCAAGCAGTTGCTTTATAAATGGAGAGGAATCAAAGGGGGGTGACAACCACATACAGAGAGATGCCGCCACAGATTTCAGACACGGAATGCAGTAGTCAGCTAGACATCACCCCTGCAGTGGAAATGTAGCACTGCGTAGCAGTCAATGAGATGAATAGCCATCCATCTATGGGCCACTAAAGTCCTGCAGAGCATGGACCTCCTAATATGGTACCCATAAGCTCTCACAGACCATACAGGTAACGGCTGTCTTTAGAGGTTTCTCACCATAGACATTTAGAGCATATCCACAGCATATGCTGTATTTGATAGATGGGGGCGATGCTGGGATGTCACCTATTAGACGAATGTCTCAGTTTCTAAAAACTTGAATGGGAAGAGCCACCCATGTACTAAACAGGGTGGGGGTCTTCCTCTCTTCTGACAGGTTGGAGTCACAGATGTAAAATCCCCACCCATTAGTCATTTATGACATAGGCTTCATGCACACGACCAAGGTCGCATGAGGGTCTGTGGAAAATGGGACAGACGGCAAACAAATGGCATCTGTGTGAGGTCTGTGTCTTTCCCAGATCCCACCAACATAATGGATGGACTGAGCAGTAAAACAGGCAGAAACAAGACCTGCTCCATATTTGGCCACTCAGTTTTATGGCTCCCACAAGGATCCATAAAACGATGTGTGTATGGGGCCACAGAAACGAACAGGTTTATATGCTATCCGTTATACCAGAAATACAGACATGTGCATGGGGCCATAATACCCTGTGGATATCTATAAGCAGTATTAAGCTGGCGCTACATGGTGACTTTGGCCGCAGAACCTAACGCTGGCATCACGAATGTAACTGAATTAAGTCGCACTGATACCGGGTGGACGCTGCAACCACAGCGTGTAAAAAGATATATCAAATGGCTCTCAATTTATTTGCGACTATATATTGCAGTCACAGCAACTACATTAGAGAAGGAGCCGCAAGGCACACGGCAATCTCAAGTCCCAGTCGCAGTCAGGCCCAGTTCACATCTGCGTTCGAGTTTCCATTCGGGGAGTCCGCTTGGGGACCCCCAAACGGAAACCTATACGCATACAAGAGCAGTTTACCTGGGAAACCCACGGACCCCATAGACTATAATGGGGTCTGTGTGGTTTCCACACAAATCATGCGGAGAGAAAAGTCCCGCAAGGAGCACTTTTCTCTCCACTTGCTTCGTGCGGAAATCGAGCAGAAACCACACAGACCCCATTATAGTCTATGGGGTCCGTGGGTTTCCCAGGTAAACCGCTTTTGTAGGTGTATAGGTTTCCGTTCGGGGAGTCCGCAGATGTGAACCGGGCCTCACCATGTAGCCCTAGGCTAAGGTCTGTTCAGGTTTGCAGTCTCGGCAAATAAACAAAAATGCAGAGACCTAAATTTGACCAAAACAGATGATTTCAACCAAAAAAGACAGTCCACCAAGTGAAATGTAACAACGGACAACACCTTCAGCAAGCAGGGATCTAGAAGAGGGTGAGCAATTAAGATACAATGTAAACTATAAAGTGGCAGAACTTTTCACGCCTTGTCCCGGCGTACTCTCCCATCTGATCGCTGGATGTGACGGTTGCCAAGACAACCATCCAATGTCTGCTAAGTATTGTGCATGGGTCCCATTAATTAGAATTAGACCAGTGCACGATACTTGCCGGGTGCTGGATGGTTGCCTTGACAACTGTCCCATGCAGCATATCACTTCACGCCCAAGGTCACATGGAGGCAGGAGAATACGCCTGGACAGGCCCTTTAAATAGTGAAGGCTTAGCAGTGGTGCAAAGAGTTACTGTAGCAAAAATCTGCAAAATTGACTATTTACCACAAACAGTACATTGTGTGTGCCATTGTAACAACATTGGCCCTCTGCATGTGTATTATGTTACAAGACTGACAACAACCCCCCTCCCCACTACAGGTCGGTCAGCGATGTCCATTAAACGGTGTCATTACTCCTAAATATGGCACATGGTACAATGTGGCGCCATACTAATGCCTATTACATGGCTACCCATGCCCCAAATCTGATCACACAGCTAGTATAAATGGTGAAGAAAACAAGAGGCCATGGAGACGTCTTTAGATTTATCTGTATCTGGAAAAGCTGGGAGTTTGTAAACATGTCTGAAGAGGGATGAACCCACCAGAATGGTAAGTCCTGCAGGAAAACAGGCGGCGTACTACTCTATGACTAGGCATGCTTGCCTTTCAGGATTGTAAGAAAGTTGGGTGACAGGAGGAGACGTTTTGGTTGTCACCCAGCTTTCCAGAGGTACAGAATGATTTTTACACGAGGACAAGTCAAGGACTTCTAGTTACCTGTGCAATAGGAGATATGCCCTTTACTCTGCTGCACCTGTGAGCAGTGTGACAACCGCAGGTGTCCTAAAAACCGCATACGTGTGTCTGTGTGCAGCCGCTCTGTACAGGTGGGCACCTGCAGCCACCTACCTGTGTTGTGCCAGCTGCGGTTACAGTGCAGGAGGCTCAGCACGGCTCTCGAGAAGTTCACCCTGCCCACAGCCATAGGCCGCACTGCATCCCCGGCCTCTCGTACAGCCTCATCCCGCAGACCAAGTCTCCCGGCCCGCAGCTAGCGCTCCCCCAGACGGTGCGCTGCCAGCACTAGCCCGCTGCAACCAGCCCTCTCCCTGCACACTAGGTTGTCAGCCCTCGGTCACCTACCATGGTACAGATAGAAGCGATCCTGGAGACTGTCATTAGGATTTCCATCCGCCCGGCGCCATCTTCACCCTTATCACCGCCAGCAGACAGGCCGGAGCCGCGCACTCCCGACACCCGCGGGCACGAAGAACCAGGGCGCGGCCCCGACAGCCGGCTGAGAGAAGGAAGGAGGGAGGGAGGGAAGGGGCGCTACATGTGTACGGGGACAGAGCCACTGCGGTTATACAGTGTGACCACTAATGTCTGATAGACATAGTATTACATAACTGAGTGTCATGTGTGCCCAGGTGCCTAGTCCCTCCTGCCATAAGACCATACCCCCAAAACCTGGACATATGACCCAGGTACAGGTGCCCTGTAAAGTGATCTAAGATATGACCCAGTAAATTATTCACCACCATAAAGTCATACAAGGTTAATCCATTTCATTCTCTTAGGCTAAAGCCTCACTTTGCGGAAACACAGTGGGAAGGGAAGAAAATAACAACAACAAAAAAAACAACAAAAAAAAAAAACACTGAATTTTACAGTATCAGTAAAGCGAAAGGTTAATCTTATCTACCCGTTGCAGGGAAAAAAAAATGCTGTGGAACAACTACATTTTCAAAAACGTATGAGATAGAAAAACGCAGCGTGTTCATTTTAGCTGCGGATTTGTGAGCACTTTACCTATTTAGTTAATAGGGGAAAGAAAAAAAAAAAAAAAAAAAAAACACAGCAAATGTGTTTTTAGCTGTGTGTCGCTTACGTGGGGCCTTAGGGGTCATTCACACCATCGCTGGTGACCCTTAGTAGTGTCTATTGCTATTGTCAGTTACAAGATTTTAGCAACGGACAGTAGCAGAACCGTCACAAATCCGTTAAAATTTCCATTCATTTCAATGGGATTTTATCTTGTGTCTGTTATACACCCAATCTGTCACATGTCCTTTATTTTTCATGGACAAGAAATCCGACACTCAGGACTTTTGTGTCTGTGAATAAAGAGGGTTTCATGAAGGACGTCAAGCATCCGGACGGGTAATGGACGAGTGTCTGTTACACCGTCCGTTTTTTTCTGCACATGCTCAGAAATCAGAAACAAAAAAAAACAAAAAAAAAACAGACAGTATAAAAACATATGCTAATGTGTCATTAAATGGATCAGTTAAAAACACATTAGCATCAGTTAGTGTCCTTTTTTTTTTTTTTGTTTTTTTTTTAACGGACACTATCATAACAGATATCCAACGGTAGTGTGACCCCCCCCCTCCCTTAGGTTAAATTTAAATGGTGCTTTTCTCTACAAAAACGCATACAAAAATGCAAAAGTAAACCCAACCTTACATGGGCTACTCATTACTGCAATTAAAATGTGAATGCAGTTCTTCAGTAAAAAAAAGCACAGTGTAAATACAGCCTGAAGGTGGTGACACAATATATACCTGGATGCCGCGATGGCTCTGGCCCCACATTGTGGAAACACCTTTTTTTGTTGCGGGTTTTTGAGCCAAAGCCAGGAGTGAATTGAGAAGGTAGAAGTTGAAGAACTTCCTATTTATTTCCCATTCCTTTCGTCGCCATTCTTGGCTTTGGCGCAAAAAAGCACAGCAAAATCTGCAACAAAAAAGCTGCAACGTGGGGCCTCAGCCTATAACCGTATCCAGCCCCTGGCTACCAGTACTTTCACATCTAAATAAGGTTACATTAGGAGACTCCATTGTAGTGTCCACCTGAAAATCGGCAGACGAAAAAGTCCCTCACGCTCAGCTTTTTTGTCCACCGCTTTCAGTTTAAAAACAATGGATACATATGTGACCACTATTTTAGCAGTCTGCTTGTCTGTTGTTCTGGTCCTCCGATGGACAAGAGCAATGGACATGGCAGTAAATATTGGCCATGCGATGGACGTTTTCAAGCATGGCCATTATAGAACCCAAGATTTTCAATGGGTCTATTCACATGACACTATCAATGTCCATTTTTACAAATGGAGATAGACTGCAGTGACTTACCCTTTGTTCTTCCACAATTTATCTCACCCCGCTGTTGCCAAATTCCAAACAATTGACTCACACAACCATCTGATGGTTTAAATAGGGTTTTCCACAACTTTATTTAAACCATGTTAACAACCGTAATTGTATCCATGTCCCCCATCCCCTACTTCAAGTCTTCATCTTTCTCCAGAATGCCGACCAAGGGGAATCTGCAGGAATGTAAACCTGAAACAACTGAAAAACAAAAGAAAGTCACCACCATAAACAAAAAGCGGGCTTTAGGCCACTAAAATTAAGTGCAAGGTCAGCTCCAACTAACAGGTGAGAGCTCCACCATGAACTAGATTTTTATATACTTTGCTCCGCCTCCTCCACGTATGTCATCGACATTGAGGCGGAGTTACCCATTTTGGCTCCGCTTTTACATAATAACAGCCACAGGCCAATGAATAAGATAGCCCTGCAGTCCTAGCCCTTCTCACTAATCGCTTCAAGGGCTGCTTGTACATGTTAGTTTTTTGATGGCTGTGAAAAACGGACCACCAAAAAAACAGACATGTGAATAGACATATTGAAATGACTGTGTTTGCGAAATAGACATTGCAAAAACGGCCGTCATATGTCCGTTTTTCACTGTTGTGTGAATAAGCCTTTATAAGTGAAAGCATTGGCATCCAGGTAACGAATGTGGCTATAGGTACGTAGTGAGTTACTATCCTTACGTTGTATTTACACGTCCGCATTTTGCGGGTATGTATGTCTGTGCTATTTGGGGACAGCGCCCCGTCCTGTTTATTTGCGAATGTTATGTTGTCTATGGTTGATACAATTCTCAAATGTGTAATAATCAGATCACCATTTTTTTTCATTACATTTTCTATACTCTCTATGTCGCTCCCATATTTATTTTTGTAAACTCACACCCGTGAAACTCGGACCACGTGTTTGCTAGATTTACTGGCCTGAGCGTCATGCTGGGAGAGGGACTCCTAGCAGTATAGTTTTCCATGATGATTGGAATACCTGCCTTCCTGCAACATACAGTCCTGTACTATAATCAATATGGGACATTATGCTGCAGGAAGGCAGGGACTCCTAGCATCATAGATAATTATACTGCAAAAAGTCCCTCCGAATCTTCTGGGCACGGGACATAATTTCCTTCTGGGGGGCTGGCTCCACCTTTCCTTGACGTCTGCAGGCACCTGCGCAATAGAACTGGAGTGCCGGCATGTGCTGTAACTTGCACTCCGGTTCTATTCCGCAGGCGTGGATAGCCAGCAGACCTCAAGAAGAGGATGGGAGGTTAGAAGGATTCATTATGTGGTGCGACACCGGCCTGGCCCACGTGACGTCTGTGCCAAAATTAAAGAGGGACGAAAGCAGCAGGGAGTGCCCCGGAGCCCAGGAAAGGTAAGTATCAGTGGTTTTTATGTTTGTCACCTCCCCTGGGTCTCCAATCATTATACTCTGGGATCTGAAAATACCTCAGAGTATAATAAAAGTTCGTGGGTGGTCCACTATGGGACATAATACTGTGTGCAGGGGCCACTGTGGGACATAATACTGTGTGGAGGGGCCACTGTGGGACATAATACTGTGTGCAGGGGCCACTGTGGGACATAATACTGTGTGCAGGGGCCACTGTGGGACATAATACCGTGTGCAGGGGCAACTGTGGGACATAATACCGTGTGGAGGGGCCACTGTGGGACATTATACCGTGTGCAGGGGCCACTGTGGGACATTATACCGTGTGCAGGGGCCACTGTGGGACAGAATACTGTGTGGAGGGGCCGCTATGGGACATTTTACTGTCTGGAGGCCACTTTGGGACATTATAGTGTGTGTAAATGGGGCATTATACTGTGTGGGGGGGCCAGGAAAGGGGGCGCTATGCCATGGGGGGCCAGTCTTTGCTAGGTACAACTCTGCTCATCTCTAGTTGTGCGTAGATCCTATGTCTACTGTAATGTCAGGAGCTTTGATGGATATAATCAGTCACTTCAGGTCGCTTCACACATCAGATGTTACACAAATTTGGCCACTGATTCTGTAATGATATTGTCAACAAATCTAAGGACAACTGTATCCCATGTATGTGAATGGGGCATCCACAACCGTGTGTTCACATGAAGCGAAAGAAATCATTGGTATAAATCCTGTAAATGGCGTGCTACTTAAAGGAGTTTTCCAGATCATTTAAACTGATGACCTATCCTTAGGATAAGTCATCAAAGACATCCATTAATAAGTCCCAGAAAATCCCATTAATCCTGTGGGCACTGCCAGATAATGCCAAGGATTAGCCACACTGAATGGCAATGTGAATAATCTTTGTGCAGATCTGCTGTGCACCCAGTAGCATATCTGCAGCAAATCTCCAGTAGCTTTTGGACCCCAATATGTAATCCTTAATAGGGCCCGAACCTACCATGTGCCAGTAGAAAATCTGCAAGCCAATAATACTTCTCCTGAATTTTCCATGAGGCTCCCAGCAAAAGTGGAAATCTCCTAGACTCCCAGAAGATTTGGCTTCTTGCTTCACCACTTACCTCCATGTCACTGCTGCCGGCAACTTAGATACAGGTACTGCAGCCAAAATGGAGGGGACCAGAGGATGTGAGTCATAGGAGCGGTAGCTGTGCAACCAGATAGGCCGAGTGCCCTCAACCAATCTCCTCAGCTCAGCATCTAGGCCGGACACCGACGAGTGGAGCCTGCTGTGTTCCCACATGGTTGTGGTAGTAGTTCCCACGGGGAGCTTCCAATTAGAGAGGGGTCCTCTTTTACCCTGAGCCGGTGTGATGGTGTTCAGAAGGGCCCTGATTGTAATGCAGGCACGACTCAGGAGGCAGCAGTGCAGTTGAAAAAGGTTGAACTTTACTCAGGAACTGTAAACTGTGAACCATGCAGCTTCCGAATAGGGGTAGTAGTCTCCCACTGTAAAGTTCTCCCAGCCTTGGTCTCGAGGGGATGCCCATAGAGGATAAGGCTCTAGTGCAGTACTCCACTCCAACAAGTCTATCTCCACAACTCAGCCACCTCCAACAGAGGATATGGGGGCTCTATTCCTAGGCAGTCCTCCCAGAGGGTCTGGTTACCTTTAGATGACAGGTCCTGGACAACACCTCCTGGCACAATTTCCAAATCTCAGACAACTGGTTTTTCCTGTCTCAGGGCTGTCTCTATGTGAGCCTTGGGCTGAATTTCTTCCCTCAGGGGCTGTGTAGAGAACCGCAGGGTCTCAGCAAGACAGTGCTGAATTCACTGTCCACTGCTAACACTACTCAAACAACTACTGAGGCTCCAACGGTTCTCCTAGAGACAAAAGTCTCCCCAGACTCCGCCCAGTGGCCTGTGATAGGCCAGGGCTGTACCAAGTGTGGGGAATAGTAGGGAGGAAAACAGGGGAATACAATAGTAGAGCTGCAAAACAATACATAGAAAATATAGACAGGACATACAAACACATGCAGAGACACAAGATAAAGACAATTAAAGCAGGAGCACTCATGGATGCTGCACAGGTTGGAGCGATGCAGTGATGTCATAGTGCCTGCTGCTTATAGACACTGAAAGCAGAGAGGGGAGGAGACCAGAGGAACGGGGTGAGGTGAGTATTCAGATTTTTTTTTTTTTTTTTTTTTTACATTTTACTGTGGGGGGCCACAGGGGTGCATTATACTGTGGGAAAGTCACTAAGTGAGCTTTATACTGTAATGGGGACACTGTATTACAGATCATCTCCATTGAAGTGAATAGGGCTGAGCTGCAATACCTGAAAAATGCAGGTAAAACCTAGAGGCCACACAAGTTCTAGATAAAATGTATTATTTTATTTCAGATACTATTATTACTCACAGGTATTAGTGTAACTATGGGATCCCTTATTCCTAAAACTGTTAATCCAGAAGAAGAAAAAATTCTTGAACATTTTTAGCCAATTCGTGCAAAGTTGAAAATTCCTTCTTTACCCCCTGAAAAGGTGATCAGTCCTAAAACCCTGGATCAAACCCACTGATACTATAAACATTATAGTTATTACTAGTATATTATTACTACTTTTTTATTTTTTATTATTATATTTATATTGCATTAGATAGTGCTATTATTATACTGATTACTATTATTATACTACTAATTATTACTGATAATTCTATTATACTATTGCTAGTTAATACTATTATTTTACTACTAATTATTACTAATAATTCTATTATACTATTGCTAGTTAATACTATTATTTTACTACTAATTATTACTAATAATTCTATTATACTATTGCTAGTTAATACTATTATTTTACTACTAATTATTACTAATAATTCTATTATACTATTGCTAGTTAATACTATTATTTTACCTACTAATTATTACTAATAATTCTATTATACTATTGCTAGTTAATACTATTATTTTACTACTAATTATTACTAATAATTCTATTATACTATTGCTAGTTAATACTATTATTTTACTACTAATTATTACTAATAATTCTATTATACTATTGCTAGTTAATACTATTATTTTACTACTAATTATTACTAACAATTCTATTATACTATTTTTAGTTAATACTATTATTTTACTACTAATTATTGCTATACTACTGGTATTATTTGTACTAGTGTAGTTTAATATTTTTCTACAAACAATATAAATGAAGTCCCTATTCCTAACGCTGTTGATCCAGAAGAAAGGGGTAAGGGGCATTTAGCCCTGAAATATACTGTATATAAGCAGTTATATGGACTGTTTATAGGATGTTAATCTTTTTATACTATGAGGATTAAAAGTTAATTTTTATATACGAAGTTTTGTTTTTCTCTGACGCTTGAGCTTCTTTCACACTGTTGATTTTCATCTCCCAAGTCCAGGGAGTGTACCAGGCATCGAGTTCAAGTTTCTGAGTACATATTGGAAATTGGAGGGTGAGCTGTACATGACTCTTTTTTTGTATGTTTCTATTTTTATAGTATATCACTGCATGACATGAAGCTGGAAAACTGATCTTAAAGGGGTTATGCTGTGAAACATATTTGTCTTCCATCTATAGGAGAGAGGATAAATTGCTGATTGGTGGGCCCGACAGCTGAGACCCCTACAGATTGTGAGAATGGGGTGTGTTTTACCCTCACTATGAATGCAGCTGTGGTGAAAACAGTATAACACCCCTATATTGGCACTGATACTGCCCCTAGAGTTTAATGTCCCCTTTCCAGTTGCCCCCACAGTATACAGTCCTCCCTCCAGTTGCCCACACAGTATACAGCTCCCTCTCCAAATGCCCCTACAGTATACAGCTCTCCGAAGTGCGATGGATCAATAAAATAAAGAATAATACTCACTTTACCCCAGTCCTCTTCACCTCACTCATCACTAGATCACACCTCCTGCTCCCAAGACACCTGGAGCAAGACAAAGGCTGAATGGTAAAGCAAGGGGTGAACATCCCCCTACTTCACCAGTATATCCATCTCATCTTCATTCTCCCACCAACTGGGACAGCAGGACAGGACCCGGAATCTGGGACGGTTGGGAGGTATGATCTGCCTCCACTTGACATGACCACTGGACCAGCTTTCAGCACCTGGAGGTTGCCAGTACAGCTAATGTGTGCGGGGTCAGGCTGTCGGATCCCCACAGATCACATACTGATGACCTCTCCTGTGGATAGGTCATTAATGTGAAAAATCCTTTAAGGAGCCAGAAAATCCCTTTAAGACACAAATGCTTGCTGACATCAGTGATTGGCTACAAAGGCATGCGAGTGATGAATGTGATGTCACTGCTTCCAGTTAAGCAGAAATCAGAAAGGGTGTGTACTGGACCCATGCATGGTGCTGGAGTGGAGAGACATTTCAGGGATGAATACTGTTTTTCTTCTATTATGTTTATTTTGGTTTATTTTGTTGGGAGATTTTGCTGCCATCTTTTGAGCCAAAGCCAAGAATGGCTTCAAAAGGAATGGGAAATATAAAGGGAGCTCTTAGGGTATGATCACACAGAGGAATTTGCCATGGATTTGGGGGAAGATTTTGCCCTGAATCTGGGGCAGATTCCTCCCGGAATCCTCCTCCCATTGTTTTCAATAGAAGATTGCAGCAGGTCCGTGGCTTGAGACTCCCTGCTGATTAGGCTCATTCATCTGGGCCTAATCTGCAGCGGGAAGCCACAACGGAATGCCAATGCACTGCACTGTGGAAATGTTGGTGACAGAAAATGAAGAGGAATTCCTCTTCATTTTCTGTCGCCAACATTTCCACAGTGCAGTGCATTGGCATTCCGTTGTGGCTTCCCGCTGCAGATTAGGCCCAGATGAATGATGATGATGTCCTCTCCATTGTTTGCCTGGTATACATGGACCTAGGCTGAATGTAGATCGAACAAAATATAATTATCTGATAAACCAGTATTAAATATTGATCAACAGTCACTTCATAATCGCTTTTTTTTTTTATATTGAATATATTTGCTGCAGGCAATGAACATTAAAAAAGTTTATATAGAAGAGAGAGGACCCAAAGAATAAGAAAGGACTCCCATTCTGGTCTTTTATTTTTTTGCAACCCAGAATGGCCTTCTTTAGGCCCATCCCTCACCGTCTGACAACCCAGTAGTAAAGAGGATGAGACCAAACAGGACTGGACTCACCTTCTCCAATGAGCCCGAAACAATTATATGGCCTGTTTCTATAGCAAGTATGTTTATGGATCTGGGTGTGCATGTTTATAGTGAGAATGAGGGAAGATGGCAGCCAAGATAGATAACCAGGGAAAGATAACACTGCATTACATGACCAAAGAGAAAAAAATGGTCCAGATTTATTATTGTGGTTTTGACTAGACATTGGCATAAACATGGCACATCTTTGGCGCAATGCGTCACATCTATTTTGGGTGTGGATTCTCAGAAAAAAAGGGGCATGGCTTAAATGTGCAAAATATGCACCAAAATAGTGCTGTAAAATTCTGTCTCAAAGCAAGGCAACTAAAAGCTGATATAAAGCATAGACTAGACCAGTGATGGCAAACCTTTTAGAGACCGAGTGCCCAAACTGCAACCCAAAACCCACTAATTTATCGCAAAGTGCCAACACGGCAATTTAACCTTAAATTAACCAGGATCTGTTTTATAGTGAACATGCAATATTATTACAGCCTGTAATAATATCACATGTCTGCTATAAAACACATACTGAGTGATATAATTAGTGAAGGGCCCACACACAGTACAATGCGCTCCACAGTGACCCCCAGACAGTATTATATGCTCCAGAATGGCCCCCAGACAGTATTATATGCACCAGAGTGGCCCACAGACAGTATTATATGCCCACAGTGGCTCCCACACTGTATTCTATGCTCCACAGTGGACCCCTGCACAGTATTATATGCTCCACAATGGACCCCCACACAGTAATATATGCTTCAAAGTAGGCCCCCACACAGTAGTACACTGTGTTCCAAATTATTATGCAAATAATATTTTCTCATGTTTTCCAAAATTACCTATATGAATTGCAGTCATTGTAATTTTCCAGTCATCAACTATTCGAGTATAATTGAAAGGTTTTTGAACAAACTGCCTATGATAACAGTATATTTAAAAAAAAAAAATAAAAACACTCAAAATGCATGTTTTAAATTATTATGCACAGCAGAATTTGCAACCTTTTCATTTTTATTAAGAACAAAAAAATGGTCATTGTGAAATTATAAGCATTAGCAGGTTATTACAAACTGAAATCAAACAGTTTTCAAGCCAAAACTTTATTCGAGGTGATGTTACATTTGCACATAGGACCCCTTGTTCGAAAGAAGCCTCTGAACTCTCTCGTCCATTGAATTTGTCAGTTTTTGGATGGTTTCTGCTTCAATTGTTTTGCATGAGGACAGAATACCCTCCCAGAGCTGTTGCTTAGATGTGAACTGCCTCCCGCCATCATAGACACTCCTTTTGATGATGCTCCAGAGGTTCTCAATGGGGTTGAGGTCAGGGGAGCATGGGGGCCACACCATAAGTTTGTCCCCTTTTATGCCCATAGCAGCCAGAGATGCAGATGTGTTATTTGCAGCATGAGACGGTGCATTATCATGCATGAAAATGATCTTTCTGCGGAATGCATGGTTCTTCTTCTTGAACCATGGCAGGAAGTGCTGTTTGAGAAACTCCACATACATTATGGAGTTCATCTTTACCCCTTCAGGGATCCTAAAGGGGCCGAAAATCTCTCTCCCCATGATTCCAGCCCAAAACATTACTCCACCTCCTCCTTGTTGGCGCCGTAGCCGTGTTTGCATGGGGTGTCCATCAACAAGCCATCCTCCACTCATTGGTGAACAAAACAGTTTTGAAGTCAGTCTTCATGTATTGTTTTGCCCACTGGAGCCGTTTCTGCTTGTGTGCAGTGGATAGAGGAGGTCGACAGGATGGCTTACGCACAGCTGCAAACCTCTGAAGGACCCTGCATCTTGTTGTTCGGGGGACGTTGGAGGCACCGGCAGCTTCAAAAACTTGTCTGCTGCTATGACAAGACAATTGCCTGTTGGAAAGAGTCCTCAATTTTCCCTTATCAGCACGCACACGTGTGTGCTGTGAATCAGCTACATACTTCTTGATTGTGCGATGATCACGATGAAGTGTCTTGGCAATGTTGATTGTAGTCATGCCTTGACCTATACACTCCACAATTTGTTGCTTCTCAGCAGCCGACACATCCTTTTTCTTTCCCATTTTGGCTGAAAATGTAGGCTGCTTAATAATGTGGGACAGCCTTCTTAAGTAGTCTTGCCTTTAATTGGACACACCTGCCAAACTAATTAGCACAGGTCTCTGCAATTGCTTTCAGTGATATAAAGAGCCCTGACACACATCACCATCAATGAGTTTAATTGACAAACAAAAAAAATTCTTACCTTATCACTCCTAAACACTTTTTGCATAATAATTTGTAACACAGTGTATATGCTTCACCGTAGGCCCCCCACACAGTAATTTATGCTACTTACCTAGTCCCACGAAGAGCGAGCGTCCTCCTTATTCTGATCGCGCGTGCTGATGACTTACGTCATGAATGCCTGCGTCGGGGCAGAGGTTACACTCTGCAATCACTTTTTGCACATTTTGCGCATTTGCACATACCTGTACCGGATTCCCAGTTAGTGAGCGATCATGGCTATGGCGCGCGTGCCAACTGAGAGGGCTCTGCGCGCCCTCTCTGGCACGCGTGCCATAGGTTTGCCATCACGGGACTAGACTGTCTAAGGCTAAGTTCACACGACAGAAAATGAAGATAAATTCCTCTTCATTTTCCGCCGCCGTGGGTTTTCCGTGACGGAATATTGATGCGGTGCATTGGCATTCCATTGTGGATTTACCAGATGAATGGGACTAATCAGCAGGGACTGCCAAGATGCTTATTTTCCGAATCCAGCTATGATCTCTTCCTCCCATTGAAAGCAATGGGAAGAAGATTTGAGACAGATTTCTCTGTGTGAACCTAGCCTAAAGATACACCAGATTATCATCCAGCATTAGTCACTGTGATAAATCTAGTGTACTTTTATACTGCCTGTCTCATTTTGCACTAAGGGTGGGTTCACACTTGCGACAGCACTCCGTCTGCTGTGAATCCGACCTAAATGTCAGATAACTGGATAGGGAAAGGTTTGCGACGCTTTGCTTATAACCCCATTCACTTGAAAGGGTTTTTAAAGCAATGTGCGGGTGTGCGCTTACACCCTCTACGCCGAAAAGCTGTTTTTTTTTCGTCGGAAAAAAAGTCGGACATGCAGGACTTTGTGTCCGACGAAAAAAAACGGCTTCGCAGCGCAGAGGGTGTAAGCGCACACCCGCGCATTGCTTTAAAAACCCTTTCAAATGAATGGGGTTTTAAGCAAAGCGTCGCAAACCCTTCCCTATCCAGTTTTCTGACATTTAGGTCGGATTCGCGGCGGACGGAGTGCTGGCGCAAGTGTGAACCCACCCTAAGTCTGTAAAGCGCTACAGAATATGTTGTCACTATACAGGTAAGCTAAATAAATAATAGTAAATCCGGGCCAATGAGTAAATCACTTTACAACAAAACAGAATTATAACGAAAATGATATGTCTTTAATAGGCTGTATGCGAGTCCAGAATACAGTAAAGTCAGTTGTGCTCTTTATGGGTTTGGTCTACGATTGTCTCAGGTTCATCATTAGGTATAGGGTCACTCGGCTTTTCTGGTGCTGGTTCTAGTTTGTGTTTCTGCAGTTCCTTGTCAGACAATGGCCGCAGGACACATATCATGGCTCTGCCATCTTTCCTTTCCTTTGGTTGCACCATGCATGTAGCACAGTCCACCATGCTTTCTATCATTTGCTGTAGAACTGCCTGAGGATGAATCAGATTACATGTTAAAGATCTCTACATCACAAAATCCATCCTTTCTTACAAGAACATTGAAGGAAAATCTGGTGCATTGCATACTGAAGGGGTAATGCACGACTAGCTATTCACAGTTAAGTCATGCACTGCCCCTTCAGTCCCTGAACTAGATATAAGCAAGTGCTGTTTTCCTTTAAAGGAGTTGTTCAAGACTTCATGTTGATTAGGTTATGAATAGGAGATTGATGTGAGTCAAAAATCCAGCACCCACACCAATCAGCTGATTTCTGCACAGTGTATGGAGCTGGAAGCAGATGGTTTTGTACACTGGTAATGACACTCAGCTCTAATTCAAGTGAATGGGAGCGGAGTTGAAGTATTGTGGCATTGCCACTACACAGTGTACAAAGCAATTGGATTCTTGCTCTGCACACTGTACAGAAATCAGCTCATTGTTGGGGGTGCTGGTGTCAGACTTTCACCAATCACATATACTTATGTCAGACACCCCGATCAATCAGCTAAAAGCAAAAGCCATGGTGCCAGGGAAAATATATGGTACTGAGCTGACGGCAGACAGCCACATATACCGGAATCTCTGCATAGCAGCTGGGCCAAGTTACTGTGGCTTAGCTCCCACTTATCTGAAATGGAGCTCAGCTGCTGTAAATAGAGACATATTGGATACATATCAAAGTAAATGTACCAAAAAGAAACAAGGAGGAGATTAGGAGAGTCACTGCCTATCAGTAGAACCCGAAAACTAATAATCTTTACTAATTTCAGCTGCTGTAAACTAGCTCTGGCCACTATACCGTGCACGGGGCTGTGTGCATCTGGCTCTGTACACTATTTTTGCTGGCAGTATCACTTCTGCTACCCACAACAATATGATATTGATGACCTATCCTGTCCTTGGATATCAACATTGAAATTCTGGAAAACCCCTTTAGGCCGGGGCCCCACGTGGCATAAATACTGCAGTTTGCCCACAGCGGAAAAAAACACGGCGTTTTACAGTCACTGTGTAGTGGATTCTAGTGAATCCCATTCCCCCAGTGCGTTCAAATAGACATGCTGCGATTTCCAAAACAGCTGCTGTTTAGGAAATCACAGCATGTCAATTATACCTACGGAAATGCCGGCGGTTTCCCTGTAGGTATAACTGAAGCAGATATAATTTTCTGTGAAAAGTGTTGCGGGCAAAACCGCAATGCGTTGCCGCCACATTTTTTTCCCACATCGCATTTTTGCTGCGTGATGCTACGTGGGGCCTTAGCCTTAACTAGTAGATGATTAAAGGACTTGAAGAGGAAAAAAAAATGGAACCCGTCCTGACACAGGAGATCAATGAATAGTAGTTTAATGTGACTGGGGGTGTAAGCAATGAGAACACATTTATTAATGTGTTGCAAAGTAAAGTACAGATGTAGAAGAATTAACCTGAACTTCTGCAGCAAGATACAGTGCTGGCCAAAAGTATCGGCACCCCTGCAATTCTGTCAGATAATACTCAATTTCTTCCAGAAAATGATTGCAATCACAAATGCTTTGGTAATAATATCTTCATTTATTTTGCTTGCAATGAAAAAACACAAAAGAGAATGAAAAAAAAGTCAAATCATTGATCATTTTACACAAAACTCCAAAAATGGGCCGGACAGAAGTATTGGCACCCTCAGCCTAATACTTGGTAGCACAACCTTTAGACAAAATAACTGCGAACAACCGCTTCCGGTAACCATCAATGAGTTTCTTACAATGCTCTGCTGGAATTTTAGACCATTCTTCTTTGGCAAATTTCTCCAGGTCCCTGAGATTTGAAGGGTGCCTTCTCCAAACTGCCATTTTGAGATCTCTCCACAGGTGTTCTATGGGATTCAGGTCTGGACTCATTGCTGGCCACTTCAGAAGTCTCCAGTGCTTTCTCTCAAACCATTTTCTAGTGCTTTTTGAAGTGTGTTTTGGGTCATTGTCCTGCTGGAAGACCCATGACCTCTGAGGGAGACCCAGCTTTCTCACCCTGGGCCCTACATTATGCTGCAAAATTTGTTGGTAGTCTTCAGACTTCATAATGCCATGCACACGGTCAAGCAGTCCAGTGCCAGAGGCAGCAAAGCAACCCCAAAACATCAGGGAACCTCCGCCATGTTTGACTGTAGGGACCGTGTTCTTTTCTTTGAAGGCCTCTTTTTTTTTCCTGTAAACTCTATGTTGATGCCTTTTCCCAAAAAGCTCTACTTTTGTCTCATCTGACCAGAGAACATTCTTCCAAAAAGTTTTTGGCTTTCTCAGGTAAGTTTTGGCAAACTCCAGCCTGGCTTTTTTATGTCTCTTGGTCAGAAGTGGGGTCTTCCTGGATATCCTACCATAGAGTCCCTTTTCATTCAGACGCCGACGGATAGTACGGGTTGACACTGTTGTACCCTCGGACTGCAGGACAGCTAGAACTTGTTTGGATGTTAGTCGAGGTTCTTTAGCTACCATCCGCACAATCTTTCGTTGAAATCTCTCGTCAATTTTTCTTTTCCGTCCACATCTAGGGAGGTTAGCCACAGTGCCATGGGCTTTAAACTTCTTGATGACACTGCGCATGATAGACACTGGAACATTCAGGTCTTTGGAGATGGACTTGTAGCCTTGAGATTGCTCATGTTTCCTCACAATTTTGCTTCTCAAGTCCTCAGACAGTTCTTTGGTCTTCTTTCTTTTCTCCATGCTCAATGTGGTACACACAAGGACACAGGACAGAGGTTGAGTCAACTTTAATCCATTTCAACTGGCTGCAAGTGTGATTTAGTTATTGCCACCACCTGTTATGTGCCACAGGTAAGTAACAGGTGCTGTTAATTACACAAATTAGAGAAGCATCACATAATTTTTCAAAGGGTGCCAATACTTTTGTCCACCCCCTTTTTTATGTTTGGTGTGGAATTATATCCAATTTGGCTTTTTGACAATTCTTTTTGTGGTTTTCCATTGAAGACAAATTAAATGAAGATATTATTACCAAAGCATTTGTGATTGCAATCATTTTCTGGAAGAAATTGAGTATTATCTGACAGAATTGCAGGGGTGCCAATACTTTTGGCCAGCACTGTATCTTATCACAGAAGACCAATGAAAAGTTATTTGAAATGACTTTTTATTGTTTTTTCTTGTCTTCTGTGATAAGATATGACACTGTAGCAGTTTAACCAATTGCAGAAATTCGGGTTAACTCTGCTACATCTGTATATTACAATATGATATACTCTTTAAATAACATGCAACCCATATAAAGCCTCATTCACATGTCTGTTTTCCACTGACAGCAAGCACATGGACTCTTTGATTTTATGGTCATGTTGTGTCAGTGAAAAGGGGTCCAAAAACGTTTAGAAAATAAATTCTATATTTTGTATTAAGTGTGATCTGTGAAAAACAGACTGCACAAGGATGGTATCCCTGTGCTGGCCATATACAGTGGGGCAATTGGTCTGCAAAATATATCATAATAGGCCATGTTTTTTTTTTTTTTTCTACAGGCTCACTGTAAAAAAAAAAAAAAAAAAAAAAAAAAGCGCAAATGAATGGAAGTATTAAGTACAATGGATAAGTGTGCCATTCACAGTAAATGCAGACGGTACACATACGTGAATCACTGATGTGTGAACAAGCCCTGAGCATGTGAATAAAAATATAATAACTAGCTTGTCCAATGCTTCATATTGATAGTCTATGCTAAGGACAGGCCATCCGTCTGATACCCAGCACCACCAATCTATAATATATACTATAGTGCAGCACGTCCACTACACTGTGTACAGAGCTGTTTGCTTCTGACTTTGTAAACTATGTAAAAAAAACAGCTGATCGGTTGGGGTGCCAGATTTCAGACCTTCAACAATCTCAGATTAATAACCCATCCTAAGGATGGGCCATCAATATTAAGTCTTGGACAACTCTTTTAATAAGATTGAGCCATAGTGCAACAATGTCATAGAGCCAGAGGTGTCAGAAGTGTAACTTGAACCTCCTGGGCCCCAATGCAAAATTTTTAATGGGGCCCCCCACTTACCATGTGTTATATAGTGGAAGAGTGAAGAAATCAGGCGATACCTTTTAGAGGCTAAGTATAATTTGATGGTGAGCTTTCGAGAGTACTAGCTCCCTTCATCAGACATGGTGTTATACAAGAACCTGAAAAATCAC
The DNA here is from genome assembly GCA_947044405.1 of Leptodactylus fallax. NCBI lineage: Eukaryota > Metazoa > Chordata > Amphibia > Anura > Leptodactylidae > Leptodactylus > Leptodactylus fallax. The sequence continues at coordinate 50,243 of CAMRHE010001247.1, forward strand.
CTGATTACTTCACTCTTCCACTACTTTCTATGGCTAACACGGTAAAAACATTAGACTACTATCACGTACTATATATAATATATATATATACAATATAAAAATTCACCCCTTTTAATTTTAATATTTTTATTTAAATATTTGTGTTTACCCTTTCTTTTTTTTTTTATAAAATGTATATATAGATATATATATATCACACACACACACACACACACACACACACACACGTATACTGCTGTCTTTATGTTCAAAGGCAAAAGATCATGATCACCAAATAATAAAATAACATTTTATTAATACATATAAAAAAACATACATATAAGTATAAAGACACAAAAATAAATGGATACATGGAGATACCACATACATATAAAGGTTAGATGGACCATGCAGGAATGTACAAATTAGTGAATTCTATACATGGGGAAGGGAAAGTGATACTATAAATGAGCACTAACACTATGCACAATACTGGCATATGCTATGGGGAATGATTCCCTCTCGTAAAATACCACTATAACAATACACAGTATACACGACTCCCTCCAATGAACAAACAATGCAATCAAAAAACCGGCATGTAGTCTCACCTAGCCTCACTCCACCTCGACGCACATTTCGCCGGAAGGCTTCGTCCAGGGGGACACGCCAACCATGCAGGAATGTACAAATTAGTGAAGTCTATACATGGGGAAGGGAAAGTGATACTATAAATGAACGGTATTTTACCTGAGAGGGAATCATTCCCCATGGCATATGCCAGTATTGTGCATAGTGTTAGTGCTCATTTATAGTATCACTTTCCCTTCCCCATGTATAGACTTCACTAATTTGTACATTCCTGCATGGTCTATCTAGCCTTTATATGTATGTGGTATCTCCATTTTTCCATTTATTTTTGTGTCTTTATACTTATATGTATGTTTTTATATATGTATTAATAAAATGTTATTTTATTATTTGGTGGTCATGATCTTTTGCCTTTGGTTATCATTTCATCATCCACAAGCATTTCGGTATTTTTAAAATAATGGCCCATTTATTGTTGGTTATAATTATGCTGTCTTTATGTTGTAGAGAGGCCTTTGGGTCCCTTCAGGCTTCAGGCCCCAGTAGAGATTGCTACCTCTGGAACCCCCACCCCTATTAATATGCTCCTGCATAGAATCCGGTCCCAGCAAGCCATTAACACAGAGCAACTTCAACTCTGGAGGACTCGGACCTGCTGCCTACTACATGGTTCTTGGCAAAATCACAAACTTCTAAAAACTGTCAGACAACTATTTGTATGGCCAAAAGTTATTTCTCCCGACATTCCTCATATACATGTACGCTCGGTTCAAGCATGCATGTGTTGTCAGTGAGGAGAGCACAAAAACTGGTGCCAGACACTTCTAGTGGCAACTTATATTTGGGGAGAGTAAAGGATCAGGCACACTGAAATTCAGCGTACACAATCCATTTTATATCTCTGACATCTGCCAAACATTGGTTTATCTAATACACATCAGACAAGTTGTATGATTAGTAGGTTCACTAGGCTTAGTCTAATGTGTATGGCCACCTTGTATCAGGGCTCTCTCATCAGCTTATCATTTATACTGACCCGGGGTCTTTTTTTTTCAGATATAGAATCTCTGTGAAGGGGTTATGAAGGAAAAATTAAGTTTACCAGAGCATTCCCTGCGCTGAATAGACCAAAAGTTTGGACACACCTTCTCATTCCAAGAGTTTTCTGTATTTTCATGACTATAAAAATTGTAGATTCACACTGAAGGCATCAAAACTATGAATTAACACATGTGGAATTATATACTTAACAAAAAAGTGTGAAACAACTGAAAATATGTCTTATATTCTAGGTTCTTCAAAGTAGCCACCTTTTGCTTTGATTACTGCTTTGCACACTCTTGGCATTCTCTTGATGAGCTTCAAGAGGTGGTCACCTGAAATGGTCTTCCAACAGTCTTGAAGGAGTTCCCAGAGATGCTTAGCACTTGTTGGCCCTTTTGCCTTCACTCTGCGGTCCAGCTCATCCCAAACCATCTCGATTGGGTTCAGGTCTGGTGACTGTGGAGGCCAGATCATCTGGCGTAGCACCCCATCACTCTCCTTCTTGGTCAAATAGCCCTTACACAGTCTGGAGGTGTGTTTGGGGTCATTGTCCTGTTGAAAAATAAATGATGGTCCAACTAAACGCAAACCGGATGGAATAGCATGCCGCTGCAAGATGCTGTGGTAACCATGCTGGTTCAGTATTCCTTCAATTTTGAATAAATCCCCAACAGTGTCACCAGCAAAGCACCCCCACACCATCACACCTCCTCCTCCATGCTTCACGGTGGGAACCAGGCATGTACAGTCCATTCGTTCACCTTTTCTGCGTCGCACAAAGACACGGTGGTTGGAACCAAAGATCTCAAATTTGGACTCATCAGACCAAAGCACAGATTTCCACAGGTCTAATGTCCATTCCTTGTGTTCTTTAGCACAAACAAGTCTCTTCTGCTTGTTGCCTTAGCAGTGGTTTCCTAGCAGCTATATTACCATGAAGGCCTGCTGCACACAGTCTCCTCTTAACAGTTGTTGTAGAGATGTATCTGCTGCTAGAACTCTGTGTGGCATTGACCTGATCTCTAATCTGAGCTGCTGTTAACCTGCGATTTCTGAGGCTGGTGACTCGGATGAACTTATCCTCCGCAGCAGAGGTGACTCTTGGTCTTCCTTTCCTGGGGCGGTCCTCATGTGAGCCAGTTTCTTTGTAGCGCTTGATGATTTTGGCCACTGCACTTGGGGACACTTTCAAAGTTTTCCCAATTTTTCGGACTGACTGACCTTCATTTCTTAAAGTAATGATGGCCACTCGTTTTTCTTTACTTAGCTGCTTTTTTCTTGCCATAATACAAATTCTAACACTCCATTCAGTAGGACTATCAGCTGTGTATCCACCTGACTTCTGAACAACACAACTGATGGTCCCAACCCCATTTATAAGGCAAGAAATCCCACTTATTAAACCTGACAGGGCACACCTGTGAAGTGAAAACCATTTCAGGTGACTACCTCTTGAAGCTCATCAAGAGAATGCCAAGAGTGTGCAAAGCAGTAATCAAAGCAAAAGGTGGCTACTTTGAGATTTTTATAACCCCGCTGCCATCTGCAAAAGTAATCGGGACTCCTGGAGACCTGCTTTATACTACATTTTAGTAATAAAGCTTATCCAGTGCAGGGAGTGTAGTAGTAAGCTTCATTTTTCCCTGCATAACCCCTTTAAAGACCGCAGCTCCACTTACCAGCTTATCTGGTCCATCTGCAGTGCGACTGTTCAGAACAGTAACCCGAATGTGATGCTTTTTCTCAATCCAGTGAGTAAGCTGTTTCCTTTTCACATCTAAATCATGTTGTGAAATGCTGGCGAGAAATGACATCTCCTTGATCTGGACGGGACCTGTGCAATAAAATACACTTACTGTAACCAGGAGTATATTTAGTGAATAGAGATGGGCGAATTAATTCGTCACGAGTTGGGTTCAACCCGAATATTCCAAATTGTTCAGTTTTTAACTCAGACAAACTAAAATCGCTGCCGCCACATGTTTTGCGCAGGAAAAATATAGAAGAGACACGTCTTTTTAGACACTGACTTTCTAGCACCACCTGACATCAGCTATCAGACTCAGCCAACAGACAGTGGTAGGTGGACACCTTACAGTGCTGATGTCATATACACTATATAAGGTGCTGTGGGATTGAACACGAGGCATTGCAGTGATGGTGGATGTAGGGATGGATATTTTATTCATATCACTGCATGATACTGACATCTTTACACATCTAAATCATGTTGTGAATGTTGGTGATATCTGGATGGGATGTGCAATAAAATACACTTATTGTGTAATAAGGACTACATATAGTGAAGCACAAAGAAATGTGTTCACCTCGTAAGGATAGTACTCTAGGAAGGCTTCATGGTACCAGGACAGTTTAGAACTAAAATGGTAAATAAAATGTGAAAATAGGGTTCTATGGGGAACTGCACTGCAGAGTAAGGATGAAAAAGTGCAAAGCGAGGGGCGAGACAGCTAGTGTATGGCATATAGCCTTCTCATGTGCATGGCCGGACTTACTCTAACATAACTGTACAAATATATATTAGAAACAATCACTCTGCAAGCAGCAGCTAATTTCCCACAAGTGCACTATTCAGGACCTGCTGTTTACAGCAATGCTGTACCCTTGTGACCCTTGGACCAATTACCCACCACCTTGTTTGCTATCAATGCAGTTCCTCTGTATAGGTGTGGCCTGCCAGTTTTGTGCAGGTCAATAGCCAAAGGAAGGCGCCTGGTCTTTCCAAGAATCCCATAGTAGCCACATGGGCTGTCTTAATCACACCCGTAACGCATGTACAGTGAAGGACACAATAAGTGAAGTGAATGAGGTGGAAGGTCCTGGCAGGGTAGTACCTAGATATTTTCCTCACTACATCTGTATGTACAATAAGCTCACAACCTGCAATAAAAGCTGTATCAGAAAAGTACAATATAGTGCAAAACGACACCTGTACCGCCAGCTTATGGTAACAATAAGTGATATAGACTATGTACCGGGGCTGGTGCTTTGTTTCTGCTGCTCCCTGAGTTTCACCTGCTCTTCATGCAGCTCTTTACCCGTCAGCAGCTTGTACACTGGAGGATCTGCATTTTGCGTGACAGACACTAGTTTCAGGTTCTGTTTCTCCATAATGCGTATCACATCCCTTTTCAGCATCTTCCCCATGTCCTTCCCTTCCTTATCTAGCACCTGGATAATTTTATAAGGGATTATCCGGCCAACATTCCCAATCACCTTCCTGGCATTGATGTTGAGTTTTTTTGGAGGATTTGGCTTTTTGGCGACTTCCTCCTCAGCCGTACTGTATGATTTTACATCTACTGCCAGCAGTCCTTTTCTTGTCCAACCAATGGTAGTCCATGGCAGATAACTTGTCATCTTGAAGGATCTGTGACACAAGCCAAAATGTCTTCCAAAATAACACCTGCTATTATTTGCAGCTTGGCAAAAGATTTTCTTCAAGTGAAGTCCAGACATTCTGCAGACTACAAGGGAAAATAGTCCATGAGTTTTCATCATATCATAAGCTCAACCTTCTCAATAGCTACAGACAGGAATGGTGTTCAAGGGGTTTGTCAATACAGACATATATCTCCTATGCACAGGATAGAAACCGCTGGGTCCCCCTGCATCCTCCTCTATGTGTCTTGAGGGGCTGCAATCTCTGGCAGCCCCATGGAAATGAATGAAGCGCCGGTCGTGCAAGTGCACAGACACTTCATTCACATGGCAGATGCAGAGGGACTTTTGGGTTCCCACTGTCCTAATCGCTGGGGTTCCCAGCTTCTAGACCCCCAGTGATCTGATGCTTTTCCCCTATCCTCTAGATATGGGATAAGTGTCTGTAATGAAAAAAAACCTTTAAGACCCAGTACACATTACAGCAAAATCACCCAACTCTTCTCAACACTAGATCCTTTTGATCTCATGGGAGAAAAGCCACTGCCAGAAGTGTATGGCTTTGGCTTAAGCTGACTATACATTTTAGTTGACAGATATCTTTTCCAACTCTTTCCTCCATACAACCTCACCAAGCTGGGAGAGAGGTGAAATCCAGCTTCTTAATTCTTATCTCCCCCGAAATCAGCCCTCAGGGAAAAGATGGGAGGCCCTCCAAACACATTCGATGGTCAGACCGGTCTACAGTGAGACGATAGATATCTAATGTGTATATTCTGCTTTACCCTCCTCTAATTTGGAACACGTGAGCTTGGCTGAACCAAACATGCATTTGTATAGTAGCTGATTTAATAAGGTAAGAATCGATCAGCTAGGTATTTCTCCTGCAGTAACTATTGTATAGCTGCCCAGAAAAAAAGGGAACAATGCACGAGAAGCACAGTGGGCAAATGTCAATCATCACTTAGGGCCAAATTCACACTTACCAAATAGTGTTATGTAAATTGAGACACAATTCTACCAGAAGAGTGTAAAATGTGATGTACACTGGATGTGATGTACACTGCTGCCACATCCCTACTGAGCCCAGGATCAATCAATTATAGAAGAATCCAGGAAAGCTGGGTGTTCGCAGTAGCACTGCCTCATAACACATACATATGTAGAAGAGTTAACCCCAACTTCTGGTATTGGTTAAACTGCTGCAGCGTGATATTTTATTACAGAAGACAACTGAGGGTGGGTTCACACTTGCGGCGGCACTCCGTCCGCCGCAAATCCAACCTAATTGTCGGAAAACTGGATAGGGAAAGGTTTGCGACGCTTTGCTTAAAAACCATTCACTTGAATAGGTTTTTAAAGCAATGCGCGGGTGTGCGCTTACACCCTCTGCGCCGTGAAACCAGTTTTTTTCGTCGGACACCAAGTCCTGCATGTCCAACTTTGTTTCCGATAAAAAAAAATGGTTTTGCGGCGCAGAGGGTGTAAGCGCACACCCGCGCATTGCTTTAAAAACCCATTCAATTGAATGGGTTTTTAAGCAAAGCGTCGCAAACCTTTCCCTATCCAGTTTTCCGACATTTAGGTCGGATTCGCGGCGGACTGAGTGCCGCCGCAAGTGTGAACCCACCCTAAAGCTAATGAAAAGTCATCGGAAAAACATTTTCCAATGAAGTTTCACTGGGATTTGTTGCCTTCTGTGATAAGATATCATGCTAAGGCAGTTCGAGTTAACACTGCTACCTCTGTAGATGTTCCTTCAATAAAATCCACATAGACATAAATAAATAAAAAAAGACATATACGTGTCACTATAATCCTTTTGCACCAAAGCAGTACCACTATGAACACCCAACTTTCCCAGATCCTTCTACAGTAGCTATTACATAACAGCCATTCAAATGAACGTCTGACTGCTTGTCATTGACTGTATACTCTGGCTCATAGATAGGGGTCCCGAGCCAGAGACCCTGATGGAAAGCCGCCTGCTTATCAGTTAGTTTGGTACAAGGTAAAAGCGAAGCTCGTAGAAACCAATGAGACTCCAGCTCCCATTTACAGAGACACATTTGCAAGTGAAAAAAGTAACGCTATGTTCACATCAGCGCTGTAGTATCCATTGTTCTGGTTTGTTGGAGGACCAGAACAACAAACACACGGATCACTGAATCCGCGGACACCAACGGTGATCGGTGGAATCCCTTTAAATATAATAGGGTCCATTTGGCTGGATCAAGCGATTGTAGAAGCTGGGTGTTCACAATAGCACTGCCTTGATGCAAAAGGATAGCACGTAGAGATGTAGCATATAGTGTCCGTTGTACTGGTCCATCAGAGGACCAGAACAATGAACCCAAGAACTGCTGAAACTGCAATCACCAACGGTGACTGGTGGAATCCCTTTAAATATAATGGGGCCCATAGGGCTGAATTAGTCGATTGCAGAAGAATCTGGGAAAGCTGGGTGTTCACAGTAACACTGCCTTGATGCAACACATGCAGATGTAGCAGAGTTAACCCGAAAATCTGCTATTGGTTAAACTCTTTAAAACTGAAACTGCCGGACTTGCAGCACTTTTTGTCTGGCGATTTTTGGCGGTCACTGCAATGGAGTCTCCAACACAAATGGGAACCCATCTGATTAGTTGCTATGGACAACACATTTCTATTGCTGCAGTTCTGAGAAACTGCAAATATTTGGGCAGATTTATTTTAAAAAAAAGTGTATCAGCAAAATTGTCTTACTCTGTCTTGTCTTACTATAAATAAACAACAATAATACTTGTCTTATCTCAACCAATCACAGCGATGCTTTCATTTTTCAATAGAATACAAAATTGAAAGTGATTGGTTGCTGTGGGCAACTGATAAAATTTTGCTTATAGACCCTTTTAAACTTACCCCATTGTGTTTTGCCTTCATTTAGTTTTTGAAATGTTTTATTATAATGTTTATAAATGACATTAGTGGGGTGAAACATACCGCAAAATTGTGCTACATCAACCTACCGCAAATATGTGGATTCCTAGCTTACCGTCTTATCGATTGTGTCCGCAGTCAGCTCATTATTCTTCACAAATCCTGTTGGGAAGTTATCATAAAAAGCTCAGTAAAATGGGTTTTCCAGGACTATGATATTGATGATATAAACTTTACCAATTTTGGCCGTCAATAATCATTTAATAAATTAAATTGATTAAATTATTATCCTATGATTTCTAAAGTGCTGGAAAATATATTGATGCTATATAAATATATTACTGTTCAATGGCCAACAGCAGAATTTTGTCGGCCAAAATCTGACCTGTTGGAAATTTTTGCATGTGGTTGGCTGAAAACGTAAGGGTTTGGCATCAGATAAAACTGGCTGATCAGCTGCCATTTTGTACAGACAGAGCATTTTTTATATATTTCTTTTATAAACTGTCCCCCCCTCGTCAGGCAGATTAATTGGTTATGTTAAGGGTACGATTGCATGAACGATTGATTGGCAGCATTATAGCAGACTGTTAACTAATGTCTATGGCCAGCTTAATATGTATGGAGGCAACCTCACTGCTGGATTTCAACACGCTTGATCTTTTGCTCCTGTCGAAAATAAGTGGTGCCAGTGGTGTCTGGCTTTCCCTTATCTCCCAATTGTATCATACAGTACACTTCAGTGATCCAGATTACATATTTCTGGAGAAGTCAAGAGACAGCTGTTAGCAGTCTGAGTTATGGCCAGATGCATGGTACTATGGCCCCACACTGACCCTCTAAGCTTAGATCATAGCGCTCTAGTTCAATCATTCAATGGGCCATATATGTGTATCACAGTGCAATCTATATATCTCTTATATATATATAAAAATGAATTTCTGTCTGTCTGTTCTTTATGCGCGACCAAATGACTGAACCGATCCTCACCAAATTTAGCACACATGTACATCAGGTGTCCGAGAATATTTTAGACTGGGTCTCAGCTCTCTAGGATGTACCGTTCCTGAGATACAGTATTCCCAAAAAATGACCAGCATTAGCAGCATTTAATTTACCAGTTTTCCATAACAACACAGCCATAAATAGACTGTATTTATACTGGAATCAGAGGCATAACTAGGAATGGCTGGGCCCCAAGGCGAACATTTGACATGGACCCCCCCCCCCCCGCACAAACTGCATCCCTACACACACTATTAGGCCAGTAGTGGCCCTAGCATACAGTATTCTGCCCCATAGTGGCCCCTGCACACACTATTATGCCCCATAGTGGCCCCTTCATATAGTATTATGCGCACTTCCCGCTACCTCTTCAATGTTGAACCAGATGTCATGTGAGCCAGGCATGCATTGCAACGCATAATGACGTTGGACTGGCCCACCAACATCTGGGACGTCACCAAGGAGACCCAAAGCCTGCTGGAGCGCAGGAGAGGTAAGTAACAGTGTTTTTTAATTTCCCTCAACTCCTCAGGGCCTCCGATCATTATACTCTGGGGTCTTAAAAGACCCCAGAGTATAATGATAGCAGTGTTTGTGGGTTTCATGGCCCGCAGGCCTTACTTACCGATCCCCGCTCCTGCTCACAGCCGCCTCCGCAGAAGGTGAAGCACAGGCGGCCGTGAGCAGGAGCGGGGACTATACCTATACTGGACTGCCATACTGGATGTCAAGTGCAAAACTGGCCAATTCTTATGGGGCCACTACACAAACAAAAAATTAAATGTACCCATGCAAGGCCGGGTTCTTCTGCTAGTATATATATATATATATACACACACACATACACACAAACAAGCACACACACAGTATATAGACATCAATAGACATATACATAGACTTACATTTATATATATATATATATATATATATATATATATACATACACACACACACATTCATAGACACACACATAGACTATAATACATTACATATACAAATATATATATATATATATATACAGTACAGACCAAAAGTTTGGACACACCTTCTCATTCCAAGAGTTTTCTGTATTTTCATGACTATAAAAATTGTAATTTCACATTGAAGACATCAAAACTATGAATTAACACATGTGGAATTATATACTTAACAAAAAAGTGTGAAACAACTGAAAATATGTCTTATATTCTAGGTTCTTCAAAGTAGCCACCTTTTGCTTTGATTACTGCTTTGCACACTCTTGGCATTCTCTTGATGAGCTTCAAGAGGTAGTCACCTGAAATGGTCTTCCAACAGTCTTGAAGGAGTTCCCAGAGATGCTTAGCACTTGTTGGCCCTTTTGCCTTCACTCTGCGGTCCAGCTCACCCCAAACCATCTCGATTGGGTTCAGGTCTGGTGACTGTGGAGGCCAGGTCATCTGGCGTAGCACCCCATCACTCTCCTTCTTGGTCAAATAGCCCTTACACAGTCTGGAGGTGTGTTTGGGGTCATTGTCCTGTTGAAAAATAAATGATGGTCCAACTAAACGCAAACCGGATGGAATAGCATGCCGCTGCAAGATGCTGTGGTAACCATGCTGGTTCAGTATTCCTTCAATTTTGAATAAATCCCCAACAGTGTCACCAGCAAAGCACCCCCACACCATCACACCTCCTCCTCCATGCTTCACAGTGGGAACCAGGCATGTAGAGTCCATTCGTTCACTTTTTCTGCGTCGCACAAAGACGCGGTGGTTGGAACCAAAGATCTCAAATTTGGACTCATCAGACCAAAGCACAGATTTCCACAGGTCTAATGTCCATTCCTTGTGTTCTTTAGCCCAAACAAGTCTCTTCTGCTTGTTGCCTGTCCTTAGCAGTGGTTTCCTAGCAGCTATTTTACCATGAAGGCCTGCTGCACACAGTCTCCTCTTAACAGTTGTTGTAGAGATGTGTCTGCTGCTAGAACTCTGTGTGGCATTGACCTGGTCTCTAATCTGAGGTGCTGTTAACCTGCGATTTCTGAGGCTGGTGACTCAGATGAACTTATCCTCCGCAGCAGAGGTGACTCTTGGTCTTCCTTTCCTGGGGCGGTCCTCATGTGAGCCAGTTTCTTTGTAGCGCTTGATGGTTTTGGCCACTGCACTTAGGGACACTTTCAAAGTTTTCCCAGTTTTTCGGACTAACTGACCTTCATTTCTTAAAGTAATGATGGCCACTCGTTTTTCTTTACTTAGCTGCTTTTTTCTTGCCATAATACAAATTCTAACACTCCATTCAGTAGGACTATCAGCTGTGTATCCACCTGACTTCTGAACAACACAACTGATGGTCCCAACCCCATTTATAAGGCAAGAAATCCCACTTATTAAACCTGACAGGGCACACCTGTGAAGTGAAAACCATTTCAGGTGACTACCTCTTGAAGCTCATCAAGAGAATGCCAAGAGTGTGCAAAGCAGTAATCAAAGCAAAAGGTGGCTACTTTGAAGAACCTAGAATATAAGACATATTTTCAGTTGTTTCACACTTTTTTGTTAAGTATATAATTCCACATGTGTTAATTCATAGTTTTGATGCCTTCAATGTGAATCTACAATTTTTATAGTCATGAAAATACAGAAAACTCTTGGAATGAGAAGGTGTGTCCAAACTTTTGGTCTGTACTGTATATATACCGTGTTTCCCCGAAAATAAGACACCCCCGAAAGTAAGACATAGGAGAGGTTTTGTAGAATTGCCCAATATAAGGCATCCCCCGAAAGTAAGACGTATGTTCCCGAACAGAACATACGGTATGTGAGGCCGGGGGCCGAACTCCACAATCACTGCTATCATTATACTCCGGGGTCTTTGAAAAGTACTTACCTCTCCTACACTTCTCCAGGCTTCGGGCCTGTTTGGTGACATCGCAGACGTCAGCGGACGTCATTTTGCGTCGCGACGCCGGCCCGCATCACGTGACGCCGGCCTGGTCCAACATTGAAGAAGGCCGGAGTAGCATGGAGTGCACCGGAGCGAGGAACAGGTAAGCAACGTTGTTTTTTTATGTTTCTATCCTCCCCTGGGTCTCCGATCATTATACTCTGGGGTCTGAAAAGACCCCAGAGTATAATAATTGTTCATGGGTGGTCCACAATGGGACATACAATAGTGTGTGCAGGGGCCACTATGGGGAATAATAGCGTATGCAGGGGCCACTATGGGGCATGATACTGTGTGCAGGGGCCACTATGGGGCATGATACTGTGTGCAGGGGCCACTATGGGGCATGATACTGTGTGCAGGGGCCACTATGGGGCATGATACTGTGTGCAGGGGCCACTATGGGGCATGATACTGTGTGCAGGGGCCACTATGGGGCATGATACTGTGTGCAGGGGCCACTATGGGGCATGATACTGTGTGCAGGGGCCACTATGGGGCATGATACTGTGTGCAGGGGCCACTATGGGGCATGATACTGTGTGCAGGGGCCACTATGGGGCATGATACTGTGTGCAGGGGCCACTATGGGGCATGATACTGTGTGCAGGGGCCACTATGGGACATGATACTGTGTGCAGGGAAATTAATGGTTTGGATTGTTATGATGATGTCCTAGAAGATGATGACATAACTGTCATTGAATAAATTTTACTTTCTATTCGTACCGTAAATATTGGTAAATGTACCATACTGTTAATTGTTGTACATGGAAATAATGGTACGGTAGTAAGAAATTCTTGATAGGATTCACAGTTTGTCTGGTTATGCTGGTTTGTGATGACAACTACTGTACAGTACCGTATATAATAAATGTTCATTTTTTTGTTCAGCAATAAATGTGAATTCTTCTTCATTGAAAAAAAAATAAGACATCCCCTGAAAATAAGACATAGCACATCTTTGGGAGCAAAAATTAATATAAGACGCTGTCTTATTTTCAGGGAAACAGGGTATGTATATATATATATATTACACACAGTATATATTATATATGTAGACAGCCATAGATACACACACATAGACTATAATACATTATATAGGACACCCCAGCCTTCCACTAGCCATTACTGTAGTCAGCTATAGACCACCCTCTCCCCAGTATGAGCACTGTACACACACACACACCGATCAGTCTATAGAAAAAGCCACTAGGCCTTAGTTCATCCTCGACCTCTCCTAAACAAATAGACCAATCAGCGCAAGAACAGCAGAGGGCAGCTCCACAACTGTCCTTCCGGTGTATACACGCAGTGCGATACCTGTACCAACACCTACCCGGCCTGTCCGCACCAATCCCAGGACCGCACCGCAACCGCAGAGCCAAAACACAGGCGAGGCTGTCACACGGCAATGCAGGGGTTAACCAGGGACGGTCAAGGTCACATGACTTGTACACACCCCCTTCTCCATTTACCGTCGGGTTCATAGTGCACGGTGTACTTCTTAAAGGGACAGACCAAGATTACATTGCATCGGTCGATGTTGGCTCATGATTTGAACGATCGTGTGTGACGTGCAGATGACGTGTGAATAGGACTCTATAATCATATATTATTAGGCAGTGCAAAATGTATTGTGCTCTAACAGGTGGTGCCCTTACCTGGCAACTTTTGGGAGCTGGGAACAAAAACGTTCCATTTATATAGCACACGCCCCAATCACAAATAGTACATATGACACCCTGCAGCACACCCCAAAATGAATACAGACCCCCACACCCCTCCCTCACTAACCCCAGCATCTATACAGACCTTAGACCAGATCCCCAGCTACATAGACGTCAGACCAGAGCTCCCATCTATACAGACCGCAAACGAGACACCCCATCTATACAGACCTCAGACCAGACCCCCTATATACACAGACCTCAGACCAGAGCTCCCATCTATACAGACCGCAAACCATACCTCCATCTATACAGACCTCAGACCAGAGCTCCCATCTATACAGACCGCAAACAAGACACCCCATCTATACAGACCTCAGACCAGACCCCCTATATACACAGACCTCAGACCAGAGCTCCCATCTATACAGACCGCAAACCATACCTCCATCTATACAGACCTCAGACCAGAGCTCCCATCTATACAGACCGCAAACGAGACACCCCATCTATACAGACCTCAGACCAGACCCCCTATATACACAGACCTCAGACCAGAGCTCCCATCTATACAGGCTGCAAACCAGACCTCCATCTATACAGACCTCAGACCAGAGCTCCCATCTATACAGACCGCAAACCAGAGCTCCCATCTATACAGACCGCAAACCAGAGCTCCCATCTATACAGACCGCAAACCAGACCCCCATCTATACAGACCGCAAACCAGACCCCCATCTATACAGACCTCAGACTAGAGCTCCCATCTATACAGACCGCAAACCAGACCCCCATCTATACAGACCGCAAGCCAGAGCTCCCATCTATACAGACCGCAAACCAGACCCCCCCATCTATACAGACCTCAGACCAGAGCTCCCATCTATACAGACCTCAGACCAGAGCTCCCATCTATACAGACCGCAAACCAGAGCTCCCATCTATACAGACCGCAAACCAGAGCTCCCATCTATACAGACCGCAAACCAGACCCCCATCTATACAGACCTCAGACTAGAGCTCCCATCTATACAGACCGCAAACCAGACCCCCATCTATACAGACCGCAAACCAGAGCTCCCATCTATACAGACCGCAAACCAGACCCCCCCATCTATACAGACCTCAGACCAGAGCTCCCATCTATACAGACCTCAGACCAGAGCTCCCATCTATACAGACCGCAAACCAGACCCCCCCATCTATACAGACCGCAAACCAGATCCCCCATCTATACAGACCTCAGACAGAGCTCCCATCTATACAGACCTCAGACCAGAGCTCCCATCTATACAGACCGCAAACCAGACCCCCCCATCTATACATACCGCAAACCAGATCCCACATCTATACAGACCTCAGACCAGAGCTCCCATCTATACAGACCTCAGATCAGACCCCCTATCTACACAGACCTCAGACCAGAGCCCCCATCTATACAGACCTCAGACCAGAGCTACCAGCAATACAGACCGCAAACCAGACCCCCCATCTATACAGACTCCAGACCAGACCCCCCATCTATACAGACCACATACCAGATCCCCCATCTATACAGACCACATACCAGATCCCCCATCTATAAAGACCTCAGACCAGATTCCCCCTTCTATACAGGCCCCAGACTAGACCCTCCCATCTACACAAACCTCAGATCAGAACTCCCATCTATACAGACCACAAACCAGACCCCCCCATCTATACAGACCTCAGACCAGACCCCCTATATACACAGACCTCAGACCAGAACTCCTATCTATACAGAACACAAACCATATCCCCCATCTATACAGACCCCAGATTAGACCCCTCCATCTATACAGACCTCAGACCAGACCCCCTATCTACACAGACCTCAGACCAACCCTCCCCCCCATCTATATAGACTTTGATTTAAATGCAGATCCACTATATTTTCTGATCACAGATATGACTCCCCATCAACATTGACCTCCCTTCTATACAGATCCCAGATTGAACTGCCCAACTATACAGACCACAAATTAGACTCACCATCTATACAAACCCTAGACCCCCCATCTCATGGTAAGAATAGTGTGGTCTGCTGGGCTAGGGTTATTGCGATTAAAATAAAAACTTATAGACACCTGACACACACACAACTTGATATCCATCAAGGCTCTTGACATTACAGTAGACATAGGATCTATTCACAACTAGAGATGAGCAAACCTTGCAAGGGTGTTTCGTGAATATTCACAAGGTTACCTACTAGATGCATTTCAGACAAAACTTGTTCAGTCCAAAATGGAAGTGCTATTATTATACTCTGGGGTCTCATCTGATACTTCCCTCACCTCTCCTGGATTCTCTTGCAGCATGCGGTATTCGTTCCCAGGTGTCTTCCAGATTCCTGGGCAATTTCAGCAGCCCCGGGGACCACTGAAGCCACCATTAAGCCTCATTAGTCATGTGGGGGGCATTGACATCATGACACTTGAAGACACAACACAGGCCTCAATGGTCCATCGGGGCCACTGACATCACAGAATGGGGCCAGAAGATGCCTGTGAATGAACATTGGACGCTACGAGTGAGCCCAGGAGAGGTGAGGGAAGGTGAGTATCAGTGTTTTTTATGTTTCACCAACTCCCATGGGACTTCATTTATTGTACGCTGGGGTTTGAAGAGTCCACAGAGTATAATAATGACTCATGGGACCTGAAATTTTTAGAAAATTCCTGACAAACCCAGCTTATTATGAACCGGTTCCCTCATCTCTTCTATCCATAATATGTTCAGAGTATACCACTGATGTACGTGATACCTGTGGTACTGCCTGCAGTATAGCTGTATATATATATTGTGTCTATTTGACCTTCATTGTGTTTACTGTCACGTAGATGTTTTGTAGCAGTGGTCTATAGTATGATTTTTTTTGTATTAACAGACAACCGTATCCAAATCTTAGAGTTTGTCCAAGATAAAAAAAAAAAAAATACAGACATCAAGGAATGTGTTAAGAAAAAACAAAACTTTCCTCATCAATTCCTTGTTGTTCTAGCATGTGTACTACAATGGTGCCCACCGGTCTCTGTTCACTGACCTACATCGACAACATGGCCATATGAAGAGGGACCTGATACTGTGAGAGCCGTATTAAAGTGGGTGTCGGAGGGTTAGTAATTTACTTACCTGGTCCTGTGGTTCACTGATGATGGACCTGGAGGTTTAGGCGACATCAAGACCCCTGGTCATGTGATCCGAGGCAGCGTTCAGCCCCTGGGTCGCTTCACCCCCCCCAATGTCACTGGTAATTTATTACCTGTGCTATGGGGCTGTTTACTCGCAACATTGCCGGAATCCCTGGAACCATCATCTGCAATCCCCGGGACCACCTAATGCTAGGTTTACACCTGCGCTTCATTTCCGTTCGGGATTTCCGTCCCCAAATCCACTTAAAAATGTCGAAAGTCCTGCAAAGAGAAAGCCGTTGGAACCCATTATAGTCTATGGGGTCTGTGGGTATATGGCGGGTAACCCGAAGAACGGAAAGCCGAGCACTAGTGTGAACCTAGCGTAAGCAAATTACTACTCCCTGGCAACCCATTAAAGGAGATGTAGAATGTGGGGACTTGTGTGGTGTGGGGACCACAAGGAGCATGATACCATGTCAGGACCAGTAACAGGACATGGTTGGGAATGGGTGGAGCCAAAATGGGCATGGGTAGATTGGAGGAGTGACGTACAATATCTAAATTCACCGCAGCAGACTTAGCGCAGCTTTTGTCCCTCTTTAAGCCCTTCGGCAGTATGCGCAGATGCTTCATTTATCACTAGCTGAAAAAAATTAGCTGGCGTGAAAAACAAGAGTCCTGCTGGATCTTCTGGCTGTTTCTGCTTAAGGCTGAGGCCCCACGTTGTGGAAATGCAGCTTTTTTTGTTGCAGATTTTGCTGCGGTTTTTTGAGCCAAAGCCAAGAATGGCTACAAAAGGAATGGGAAATATATAGGAAGTTCTTATACTTCTACCTGCTGCTAAATCCATTCCTGGCTTTGACTCAAAAAACCGCAGCAAAATCTGCAACAAAAAAAGCTGCATTTCCGCAACGTGGGGCCGTAGTCTAAAGCTCCCATTGAAGTGAATGTGAGTAGGAAATCTTTCTACTGCATTAAAATCCACCATGTGAACAAGAAATGGCAGGGCACCATGGCGCCAGAGCACAGGGACATAATTATTGTTATTTTTTTTTATTATTTTTTAAAAAAAATTCCAGAAAACATCATTTAACCTTATAGTGATCAAGTGCTTGATTTGTACATAGCACTGAGTTATTTATATATATATATATATGTGTGTGTGTATATAGTATATTACCCCTATAGCAAGGAGTAATGTCTATTATTAGTACTGACGAGCATTCATACAAAACGCATCACATAAACGCAGCAAGCAACACCCTGAAAACGCTGTGCGGTCACTGACGTCATGACACAGGGGCGGGGCGTACCGCTTCATTGACACTCTATCATCCTCTTTTCGTCAGCCCTACAATAGTTGTCTAGTTTATTGCCTGTCTATAATTTTCTAGTCAGTCGTGTACGTGTGGGTTTATATATTCATCTATCTTTCTTAGGATTTACTATGTTCGTATCAGCTCTCCTTGTCCCGGGCAGTCACTAATTTCCGCTCAGGCACTGCGTTAGTCAGGCCTAGGGGGTAGATGTTGGGAGAGGAGGAGCTTGAGTTCTCTCTTTCCGCTGGACCCGCCATCTTGCAGGTAGCCGCATGAGAGCTCGGGCTCCGGGGATGTTCCGGGAATTCTCCATAATCTGCCGTGTTCTGGGGATAATTTTGCTCGCTGTGTGAGGGGGGAGCTGATGGGGAGGCGGTGGTGAAGGTTTCCGGGGGGAGAGGGTGCGCCGCTTGCGGGCAGGGGCCGGTATATGGTGGGCAGTGTGGCCTGGTGGGTTCAGGCCGGCCGGGGATGCTTGTGATCATCGTGTCACTAAATAAACTTATAGGTTCCTACAGTGATGTAGCAGAGCCGAGTCTGTTATTTTGTTATATTATATTTTGTTATTATACTGATGTGTCTACGGATCCCACTGGGTGGTATTGTAGCTGTAATGTGCCCATGGTCTGCTATACATGTACATAGGGGGGAACTGATGGGAAGTGGAGCAGGAGCTAATACTGATAGGACTGTAATACTGAGCTTTCTGGTTGCTATAGGCAACTGCTCTGCTTTTCCTTTGCCCCAGTTTTGATAGATCTCCCCTTAGTCTTTGCTATTGGTGTTGTCTGCACTTGCTGGATTTCTGCAGTACTGTATTGCTATAATCCTAGGTGTACTGATGGTGTCCCGTATAGTGCATTGTACAGGTATCTGGTACATCAGTGGTCACATACTGAATCTAGCTATATACATCAGGCCCTTTGGCCCACTGCTCATTGAGCTGTTCTCTACTAATCCCTCCTGTACATTGACATGCTGGTGAGAATGTCCTGCCGGACATTAGCCAAAGTTGTTGTAATCCACCTGTGTGCCCTTTCTGTCCCATGATATCTGCTGTCGGAGAGTCAGTGGTCCCCATACACATTAGATTGGTGGCTGCAGTTCAGCTGACATAAATCTACGGTGTATGACCAGCTGGGGCATTATATAGTCACATATCTATTTGTCAACTTATTCTGCAGTGTTTTACAGACCTTACGCAGTCACTGTCCCATATAGGGTTCACAATCTAAATTCCCGATCAGTATGTCTTTGGAGTGGGGAAGGAATCCCACGCAAACACGAGAAGAACATACAAACTCCATATTGATGATGTCCTTGGTCCAGTTCAATCCCAGGGCTCCAGCCCTGCAAGGCATTAGTGCTAACTACCGAGCCACCACGCTGACTTTAGCAGCCACATTTTGAGCAGCAACAAAAGACTTGTTTATACTGGCCACTAATCATTGAGTGACACTTTATCACTGTCGTCTTCATCTGTCTACATTTACAGTGTTACTGCCTAGTGAGCGCTTCTCATGGGCAGTCACTAAGGTGGGCATGCACGTTAGATAGCTATGGTAAATGCTCATGTATTGATAGTTATTTATTCTAACTTTTTAAACCCTTAAAAGACAGCTTAACCGGCTATCTATTTTGTGTATGGGGTCCCTGGTTCTCCCCAATGGAATGAATCTGGCTTGATAAATTTGTGGCACGACCTTGCTGACACAAGTCTGTGTCTGTAGGGATCAGGAAAAATAACTGTTGGCAGCAGCTGTTTAATGTCTGAGCTGCCTTCATACACATGCATGCCTGGTTCATCTGCGTTTGTATGTGTTCAAGGTGGAAACTTGGCCACTGCTAGACATCTCTGGTGGTGGCTAATCTCTTTAGTTCAAGAGGGTTGAAAATATTGGGGGGGAGATGGAGCTCCCATATACTATAATTGGGCCCACAGGAATCTGTTGTCTTGGCAGATCTTCTGTGTATGACCAGCTTAAGCAATAGTCTATTCACCACTCTGCAGTGAGGGTCATATTGAGATATTACCATCAGGTCTGCACCACTCTTCAAACCCTCAATTGTTCAGCCCACTAATATTGGTGTGAAATTTATAGTACACTGTAGTGCTGCTACATAACACACACTGAAGTAGTGCCTAGTATATGTGCTCCCTGGTATACGAGCTTATAAGAATGCATTGTAAATCTATCCACAGGTTTGTGCAGCCTTATTCAACAAATGTTTTCTTTTTTTTCTGCAGTAAGGTGCAAACATGACCAACACAAGAGGTAAAAGGCGTGGAACCCGTTATATGTTCTCTAGACCCTTCCGTAAACATGGTAAGTTTCCTGTTACCCATATTTCATTATGTAGAAATTTTTGGCTATAATAAATGTTCTTGCCATGCATAGTACTTTTCATTACAAAGCAAAACCATAATGCATAGTTGGGTTTGCCGCACAGCTAAGGGTGGGTTCACACTTGCGGCGGCACTCTGTCTGCCGCCAATCCGACCTAAATGTCAGAAAACTGGATAGGTACTGCATAGGGAAAGGTTTGTGAAGCATTGCTTAAAACCCCATTCTCTTGAATGGGTTTTTAAAGCAATGCGCGGGTGTGCGCTTACCAGGGCTGTGGAGTCGGTACGCCAAAGCCCCGACTCCGACTCCTCAATTTCCCCTGACTCCGACTCCAACTCCGACTCCGATTCCACCAAAATAGGCACCGACTCCGACTCCACAGCCCTGGACTGCTAAACCTTATAGGTTCACTCAGAACTCAGTCTCATCATTATATGAGGAACAGAACAGACCTTTACAGGACATTTCATCATTTTCCCAAATTCTTATGAAAATATATTCAGCACATACTGCATTGTACTACTAACTGTACCAATTTATTATATATTTTGGGAGTCGGAGTCGGTCCATTTTATACCGACTCCGACTCCACAGCCCTGGCGCTTACATCCTCTGCGCCGTGAAGCCGTTTTTTTTTTCATCGGAAACAAAGTCCTGCATGTCCAATTTTGTTTCTGACGCAAAAAAACGGCTATCCAGTTTAACGACATTTAGGTCGGATTCGCAGCGGACGGAGGGTCGCTGCAAGTGTGAACCCACCCTAAACCTTGTGGGACCCCTTTGGCTCAATTGTCTTACAGCAGGGTTTATAAAGTTCCGCTGATGTGACATGATGCTGAGTCAATATTTATGGCTCTGTTCACATTTCATCAAATGATGTACTTTACTTTCCTATATTTATAACTGATCTGTCATGCGTTTTTTTTTTTTTTTTGCCTTTTGCAATGATTGTAGCTTGTAAACAGCATCCAAAGAATTATCTGGCAGATGTTATAGGGGATAAAAAGTTTTTAGGAAACTATAACAGATAAGGAAAATTTAAAATTGTTCTACCCTAACTATCCTAACAAAATCTGTCTGTAAATGGATGTCTGAAACCAATTTCAGTATCAGTAAAATCACAAATCTGTGTTTAGACCTAGCTTTGGTGGCTTGACTAAGGGATTACAATCTTTTTATAGTTGGGTATTTGGAGGAATTTATTAACACTGGCATTTCCTTCGCCATTCTGAATAAAGTTCGATTGGCGCTAGGTGCGCCTGAATTATTATTGTGTACCATCAACTGCAGGATGGGTGCGAATGCTTTGTGTTGGCTTGACCACAGTACTCTGGTATTCCTACGCTAGTCAAGGTAACTACTTGTGTTCGATGATGACCATACTCCTAACTATTTACTTTCTAAGTAAATGTGTGTCAGTCATTTCACTGGTTCTGAGAACACAAACTACAGTACCTTGTGGACGATGAGTTATTATCCAGCCTTGTGTGAGTATGGAAATGATGGGCTAGACTTAGGATAAACCATCAGTATTAGATGGCCGGGGGTCCAATTCAGATAGTTGGAAGGGACAGAGCTGCAGTACTCTGGACAGCCGCTATGAAAAGTGCAGTGGGACCGTGTTTGCCAGAATTTCACAGGCCCTTCTAACAGCTGATCAGGAGGGTGCTTAAGTCAGACCTCCTACAACCTAATGTCAATAGCTCATTGTATGAATAGACGATCAAATTCTCATGGATAATTTCCTCACATAAAGACCTCTGTTGGCTTACAATCTGGTTTACGTGGAGATGCTGAAACAGAAATGTACCATCAGAGCTAAGTCTCCATGTACACTATAGAGTTCTGTCCGAGGGAGGGTTCCGATTGACCGTGAAATATGGAGAATGTTCTGTCCAGCTTTGTGACAACAGAAGGGGATAGATGACACTCAGATGTCGTCTAAGTGCATTCTGTTAAAAAAAAAAAAAAAAAAAATTAGCCCCCTCACCCTACACATTCAGTTATGTGAATGAGGCCTAAGAGGATGTTCACACAAGGAATTTGACGCTGAATTTGTCCAGCAGAAAATATCTGCTTCAGGAATTTGAAGTAGATTTTTTTTTTCTTTTTTTTTTTTCTGCTTGTCAAAAAACAGCAAGGATTTTGACACTGAATTTGGAGAAAAATGCCTTTATTGAACAGGACCAAATTCTGCTTCCACATGGTGTGGACAATATATCTTTTCCATTAATTTCTATTGGAGTTCTCAGGCGGAATCTTATTTTTTCCAGTAGCTTAAAAAATCGGACTGATTCCACCTCAAATTCAGCATCAAATTCCCAAACGCCCCCTTAGCATTTGCTACAATTGTATTCAGTCTGGTGATACAGCTTGGACTCCAGGCTGATAAATTATACCTGCTCTGATACATTGTAGCAGAGTACTGATTCGTGCAGCTAGTGTCTTTAGCTCAGAGTATTTCTTAGGCAGGGTTCACATTACTGTTAGATTCTGTTATGAAGGTGTCCGCTAACAAAAAGACACCTATCATAACGGACACGAACTGATGTTAATGTGTCTATTTTTTTAACGGATCCAATTCATGGATCCGTTAAAAAACGGACACATTAGCATCAGTTAGTGTCCGTTTTTTAACACTGTCCTTTTTTTTTTTTTTTTTGTTTCTGCTTTCTGAGCATGCACAGAAAAAAACGGACATAAAATAATGGACAGTAACTGATGGCTGTCAGTTACTGTCCATTATAAATCCGTTATCCATAGACTTCAATGTTAAAAAAAAAAAAAAATAACGGACACTTTCTGTCCATCAAGAATCCGTTTTTCCAAACGGACAAAAAAGTCCTGCATGTAGGATTTTTTATTTTTTTTTGTCTGCAGAAAAAAAACAGATTGAGTATAAATGGACACAATGTAAAAACCCATTGAAATGAATGGAAATTTTAACGGATTTCTGACGGTTCAGCTAGTGTCCGATGCTAAAATCTTGTAACGGACAATAGCTACGGACACTACTGACGGACACCAACGGTAGTGTGAATGCCCCCTTAGCCTGGGCACAATTGTACTAGACTGTCAGCGGTGAGAAGTATTTGATCTGAGCGGGTTGTCAGATTCTACATCATATCTTTTGTAGAGTTTTTCCAGTTGGGTTAAAAGGTTTTCTTTTTTCATTGTAGGAGTGGTTCCTTTGTCAACATACATGCGCATCTACAAGAAGGGGGATATTGTGGACATCAAGGTAAGAGCTGGATTTAATAGGCTATGCAACACAATTTCTGTAACTTCCATACAAAGTTGGGTAACAAATATGCTATCTGCATAACTTTTACTTGCCTCTATGGGACTTGTGGAAACAGCGTAGAACTGCTGTTTGGGTGTTTCCATAATGTCTGACCATTTTAGTTAGACGGGCACAGAATTTCTTATATTGGCCATGAAAAGCAGAGATGGGAAAACAGCTGATTTTTGGCTTTTTTTTTTTTTTTTTTTGTGGCTTGTCCATGGTGGACTCGTTACATGTGGCTTTAGTCTTAGAGAAATAGTTTCCAACGTTTTCTAGGCACGTCAGGATGGGTCAGAACAATTTGGTCATCTATACTCTAGCATCTGCTTCTTAGATCCTGATGTCATTCTGTCCCTTCTGTAGTCCATGATATTCCTACCCTACTGGGAGTAACTGCGTGTGCTCTATGATGATCATACTCCTAACTATTTACTTTCTAAGTAAATGTGAGTCAATCCATTTCACCGGTTCTGAGAGCACAAACTACATCTCACTTGTCTATAGTCAGGCAGGATTTAAAGGGGTTTTCTAGTTCTATGTAACTAAAACAATTTTAGTCAATGAGTTTTTTTCTTTTTTTGTGTGGATTTTATGTTCCCAAGGCCTCCTGCATGTTGGTGAATGCAGGATGGAAAATCTGGTCAATACATTGAACAGCTTTAATACAGTACTGGACAGTAGAGCCGCAGGGGCGCAGGAACTCCTAGCAGCATAGATCACTGTGGTGCAGAGAGACCTGGTTTCTGGATCACATACAGTCCTGGAAATGCAGGAAATGTCTGGATGTTCCAATTGTATTTGCCCATATGCTGCTTTCAGTTATTCTGTTTTTGCACAAGGATTCTACCAAAAAAGCACATACTTTATATATTTTGCATCCCTGTCCATTTCCTAAATTATTAGAAAGAGATGTCTGTGCTATTGCTTCCAGCAAAAATCTTAATTTTTGAGATTTTCCTATCATAAAGACAATGTGCAGCTTAATGAACCATGTGCGCGTGACAATCGTGTTTCCTGAATAGACATTAGCTCGGCTTCTTAGAATTCTCTGCATCATAGACTTCAAAATGGTGCTGTTAGTTTGGGACAGTAGACTTGTTCTTGGCCTCGGACTCCGTGTTCCAGATGACTGTGATAGCAGTTCAGCTCAGCTTACTGCTAGCAGCGGCTCCATCACCTGTATAAGTAATGTGCAGAACTAGAAATGAAGAAATTGAGCAAACCTCTTATGTCTCCCATGTGCAAACTTGTTCTTTGCAGGGTACAGGAACCGTACAAAAAGGCATGCCACATAAGTGCTACCATGGCAAGACTGGCCGGATCTACAATGTTACACAACACGCTGTGGGCATTATTGTGAACAAGCAGATCAAGTAAGTGGGGAGGATATGTGAAGAACGTTTAAAGCCCTTTCACTTTACCAGTTAGATCTGTATATATCTGGATTGGTCATTCATGAGGGCTATAGAGTACATCCTCTTAAAACCCAAGCAGAGTCTTGCTGTATCTTGCTTGTGTCCTGTCAGAGGAAACATGTACAGTGGGGAAAAAAAAGTATTTAGTCAGCCACCAATTGTGCAAGTTCTCCCACTTAAAAAGATGAGGCCGGCCTGTAATTGTCATCATAGGTAGACCTCAACTATGAGAGACAAAATGAGAAAAATCCAGAAAATCACATTGTTTGATTTTTTTTTTTTTTAAGAATTTATTTGCAAATTATGGTGGAAAACAAGTATTTGGTCATCTACAAACAAGCAAGATTCCTGGCTCTCACAGACCTGTAACTTCTTCTTTAAGAGGCTCCTCTGTCCTCCACTCATTACCTGTAGTAATGGCACCTGTTTGACATTGTTATCAGTATAAAAGACACCTGTCCACAACCTCAAACAGTCACACTCCAAACTCCACTATGGTGAAGACCAAAGAGCTGTGGAAGGACACCAGAAACAAAATTGTAGACCTGCACCAGGCTGGGAAGACTGAATCTGCAATAGGCAAGCAGCTTGGTGTGAAGAAATCAACTGTGGGAGCAATAATTAGAAAATGGAAGCCATACAAGACCACTGATAATCTCCCTCCATCAGGGGCTCCATGCAAGATCTCACCCCGTGGGGTCAAAATGATCACAAGAACGGTGAGCAAAACTCCCAGAACCACACAGGGGGGACCTAGTGAATGACCTGCAGAAAGCTGGGACTAACGTAACAAAGGCTACCATCAGTAACACACTACGCCGCCAGGGACTCAGATCCTGCAGTGCCAGACATGTCCCCCTGCTTAAGCCAGTACATATCCGGGCCTGTCTGAAGTTTGCTAGAGAGCATTTACATGTTCCAGAAGAGTATTGGGAGAATGTCATATGGTCAGATGAAACCAAAGTGGAACTGTTTGGTAGAAACACAACTCGTCGTGTTTGGAGGAGAGTGAATGCTGAGTTGCATCCAAAGAACACCATACCTACTGTGAAGCATGGGGGTGGCAACATCATGCTTTGGGGCTGTTTCTCTACAAAGGGACCAGGACGACTGATCCGTGTATATGAAAGAATGAATGGGGCCATGTATCGTGAGATTTTGAGTGCAAACCTCCTTCCATCAGCAAGGACAATGAAGATGAAACGTGGCTGGGTCTTTCAGCATGACAATGATCCCAAGCACACCGCCAGGGCAACGAAGAAGTGGCTTTGTAAGAAGCATTTCAAGGTCCTGGAGTGGCCTAGCCAGTCTCCAGATCTCAACACCATAGAAAACCTTTGGAGGGAGTTGAAAGTCCGTGTTGCTCAGCGACAGCCCCAAAACATCCCTGCTCTAGAGGAGATCTGCATGGAGCAATGGTCCGACATACCAGCAACAGTGTGTGCCAACCTTGTGAAGACTTACAGAAGACGTTTGACCTCAAAGGATATATAACAAAATATTGAGATGAACTTTTGTTATTGACCAAATACTTATTTTCCACCATAATTTGCAAATAAATTTTTTAAAAAATCAGACAATGTGATTTTCTAGATATGTTTTCTCATTTTGTCTCTCATAGTTGAGGTCTACCTATGATGGCAATTACAGGCCGGCCTCATCTTTTTAAGTGGGAGAACTTGCACAATTGGTGGCTGACTAAATACTACTTTTCCCCACTGTATGTGCAGACTGCATGTGATGGTACGTAGAAAGCCTCAGTTATCCATTGTAGGTTAATCGCATGCTAAGATGTTTCACTTTGGATTGTGGAAACATTATGGCAGTAAGTTATAATGCAGTGTTAGATTATGGTTTCACTGCATTTCCAAACACCTGAATGTTAAGCTGTTGCATAAGGCTACATTCACATTACTGTGAAAACTGACTGTGACTTTTTTTTTTTTTTTTCTTTTTTTGTGAACGTCACACAGCAGCATTAATTTCACTGTCAGTGAATGGGGGTTATTCTCATAAACGTTATTTTGATGGTCCATGGTCACAGACCGTCAAAATATAGGTCATGTCCTATTTTCTGCTGTTTTCACGAATCCCACCATAAACTGAAATGTGTGAGTAATCCGTGAACACAGCTACCTCCTGAGTGCAAGACAGCCATAAAAAAAATTCATGTTTTGCACCTAAGGCTAGGACTACATGGCAACTTGTGGACAAATATTGCAATGCAACCACATTGTGTAGTAGCGTGACATTACAATTGTATATTGTGCAGCTGTTACTGTACAGCCCTTGCTTTGAGTATGTGGCTGTTCTATGGGGTTGTCTCAGTGGTGATCCCCTGTACTATGGACGTCATTAGCCAGAATGCTCTGCTGGACCATGGTGCCCCTTTCATTTGAATGATCAGACGTGCAGTACTGCAGCATAGGGGTGCTATTACACCTAAACACTTTAAAATTAAAAAAAAAAAACTAATAAAATCATGGGTGGGTTTTTTTGTTTAAATCAAATTATATATAGTAGTGTCTTGAGGCCTCCTGTGTATGGGCTGTAAAGTCAGATCCATAGATCAGCTGGATTTCTCGGCTTGGAGACAAACCAAGTGATATAGTTATCTATATAGCTTGGAGCTTAGGCCCGGTTCACATCTGCGCATGGGTTTCCATTCGGGGAGTCCACTTGGGGACCCCCCCCGAACGGAAACCTAATCCACATAAAAAAGTGGTTACCTTAGGAAACCGGCGGACCCCATAGACTATAATAGGGTCCGTGTGGTTTCCGCTCAGTTTCCACATGAAAAATGCAGAGCGAAAAGTGCTGCTTGCAGGTCTTTTCTCTCTGCATTTTTCATGCAGAGAGGGGAACGGAATGGCCCGAATGCAGATGTGAACCAGGCCTGAGATCTGCTGACATCCCCCTGTGTGCATGAGGCCTAAGGTGAACCTCTTGATCCTTGGCTGCTTGCTTTATTACTTAGCAGCTTTGAAGTAATTGGGTTGGAGGCACTTGCTTCCCATGTTAGTAAACTGCGTGTGGACATGTGATGCAAAACCAGTGAATGAAGGATCCAAACTAGTCACTTGTGGTCTGAGGGACACTGTAGATGAATGTAAAGCACTTATTACATTGTAAGGTGAAAATTATCATGACGAGAAAATGGAGTTTTCTAATTGCCTGGAGTGGGAGCCAAAGGGCTTGCATTGTTTCCTGCTGGATCCATGAATGACATTGGCTCTGAAATCTGCATCAAAAACTGCATGTGAGATTCAAGTCTTAAAGGGGTTGTTCTAGAATAACTACCTTTCTAGTCCAATTCTTGGATTGGATTGTGATCTGCTTTATACATATGAGGGGGGGGGAATAGAGGCTGAGACTAGTTACTTGTCATGGTGGTTGCCCAATGTTGCTGGAAGTGTTTGTCCAGTGTAGTTAATGGATGAGGTTGAGGTAACAAGAGCTTCATGTTGATGTCTCATTTGACACGAGTAAGGTATAGTAAGTCTTGGTTTTGTTTTACAGGGGTAAGATCCTTGCCAAGAGAATCAACGTCCGTGTAGAGCACATCCGCCACTCCAAGAGCAGAGACAGCTTCCTGCAGCGCGTCAAGGAGAACGAGAAGAAGAAAAAGGAAGCCAAGGAGAAGGGCATCTGGGTGGAGCTGAAGCGTCAGGTACGTTGTGACCGCTTGTCTGTAGTGTTTGGCTTTTTGGGTGCTCGGGGACGA
Organism: Leptodactylus fallax; assembly: GCA_947044405.1. Lineage (NCBI taxonomy): Eukaryota > Metazoa > Chordata > Amphibia > Anura > Leptodactylidae > Leptodactylus > Leptodactylus fallax. Next base: position 79,006 of record CAMRHE010001247.1, read on the forward strand.
TCTTTCTCTAAACGATTTACTGTAATGGTAAATGTGAGTCCAGAATTTCACCGGTTCTGAGGGCACCTGTTCTGTTAATAATGTCTAAGGACTTCTAATGCACGTTGGTAATACATTTTGGTTTTTCTGTTTTACAGCCTGCCGAGCCAAAAGCAGCTCACTTCGTCCGCACTTATGGAAAGGAACCTGAGCTCCTTGAGCCAATCCCCTATGAGTTCATGGCATAATGTGTCACAATTAAAACATTCTTCTTTTTGGAAGTTAAAGAGTGTCTGGTGCTTTATTGACCCTTTTCTATCATATAATGGGGGAGTCTACAAGGCGTGGAGGGGCATGAGCGCTACCAGAGTCCTCGTAAATGCCAATACTTCATTCACCTTGGGGAACAGAGTGGCTACTACACATGACGAAGGGACCACACACATACTGTGGCAAATGGCCACAAGATTTTGAAGTAAAAAAATCCTCAAAATGGAGTGCCTTTGGACTTCCCATGTGCTCGGCCTCTGGTATTAGATTTATTAGCACATTTTTAACGTTAGACCTTAGCGCACACTTTCAACTGAATCTATGTACCCACATGCTCTAGTCTTGTGAACACGTGTATGGCAGATGGCTGCGGTACCCTTAGGCCCACTACACAATGTCCAGAGCCCTGTGGCTGTGTGACAGCTGATGTAGACCCCCACTCATTATATTGATTACCTATTCTTAGGATAGGGCATCAGAGTTACTCTTAGAACTGCTGCCAGAACAGCTTTTATACAACTCCTACAGTGTTGTAGGGTCTCTTAGTGACACTGATAATACCTCTTGTCAGTTCAATCGTGCTGCCAAAAAATTTAATATGCAAACCAATTGTTCCATGCACCCATGGCATGGACATGCATAGCAAAAGCATAAACGAAAAGCAGCGCTCCTGCAGTCACAGCCATGACCTGGGTGCACCAAACGGCTCAGACTTTAACCTCTTCATGACCAGCCTGTGGAGATTCTTCAATACTGGACACTGGTTATCTGGTACTCTCTGTATCTAATATGTCCTTCAATCACTGGACTGTGTCATTTGTAATGTTTCCAACCTTCCTTGTATAGAAGAAAGAAGAAAAAAAAAAAGTGTTCCACAACATTGATGCAGAATTGCCATGTCTGTGGAGGATACATGTGGGCTGTTAACATAAAGTACATCCTCCCACACAGGTGGCGATGGGGTTCTTCCTTTAGGAGTGACTGCGACCCTGTCAATGCCATTTACACAGCGTTCATCTACTGTGTAATGTGAGTGGATGATAAATGGGAATTTCACCAGCAGACTTGGTCCTGCAAGCTCTCTGCTGCCATCAGGTGGTTAACGTCATGCCACAACAAGAGGGATAATATGGCACATTATAAGGGTATTTAGGTCTTTTATTTTCTGTAAAAAAAAAAATTTTTTTAGAATTTCAGAATCTCATGCTGTGGCTTGTAAGGCAACTGTAAGGTCTCATACAGAGCAGAATACTGCTTTGTGTATCGAAGTCCAAACCTGGAATGGATCAAATCTTACCATACTTTCTGTAGTTTCCATTACTGGTTTTGGCATAAAAATACAGAACGGCTCTGCTGTCCTATACTATATGCAACATGGGACAGAGAAGCTGCAAGAGGCAGAGACTCCCAGCATCATAGATCACTATGATGTAACGTGTTCTGGTCTCCGGACTGTAGTCTGGGAAAGGTGGGCAATGTACAGTTCGGGTTTTATAGATAATACTTGCCCAATAGTAGACACCAGCAAATTCTTGTTCCGGAAATCTCTATGCAGTCTTGAAAATCTGTGGCAACAATTTGCACAAATTCCAACATTGGCAGAATGCCTAGGGTAAAAGGCTAGAGTCACACACTGACTACCCTCCCAACTCATGGTCAGATGAAAAAGTCCTGCAAATCTGACCTATGTTTTTTGTCTGGCAGTTTCTGTTTTACAAGAATGGACACCTGACATCTCACTAAAGTTAATGGGGTCAGTGTGCGACTGCTGTTGTAACAGTCCCCCTGTCCATTGTTCTGGTCCTCCGACAGGCTGACGCTAGTGTGAACTTTGGTGTCACTATTAACACATTAGTGAGAGTTGCACAGTGACAAACCTTTGGTCATGTGAAAGTCATGTTGTGTTTTTTTTAAATGTATAAAAGCCCTAGTCACGTTCTTTACAGAATTCTGCTAGGGCCACAATCCACAACAGATCTGACTTGTGAACTCCGTCTTAAAGGATGTTCCAATGGATATTCCCAGGTTGCTAGGACTTTTTATTCACGGAACGCCATACCTGATCATATGTCAACCGCAGGGAAGCCTGGTGTGTATGGCTGTACGTGCCATATATTGTTTAATGTGGTTTGTCAGTCCTGGATGTGACCGAATATATAAATGATGTGGACGCTGTAAGTCACCATTTGTATAAGATCTCAGGGTAACTGCTCTATAACTATACATTGCTTTAGTAATAAGACACACATGCATACAGTACAGACCAAAAGTTTGGACACACCTTCTCATTCCAAGAGTTTTCTGTATTTTCATGACTATAAAAATTGTAGATTCACACTGAAGGCATCAAAACTATGAATTAACACATGTGGAATTATATACTTAACAAAAAAGTGTGAAACAACTGAAAATATGTCTTATATTCTAGGTTCTTCAAAGTAGCCACCTTTTGCTTTGATTACTGCTTTGCACACTCTTGGCATTCTCTTGATGAGCTTCAAAAGGTAGTCACCTGAAATGGTCTTCCAACAGTCTTGAAGGAGTTCCCAGAGATGCTTAGCACTTGTTGGCCCTTTTGTCTTCACTCTGCGGTCCAGCTCACCCCAAACCATCTCGATTGGGTTCAGGTCTGGTGACTTTGGAGGCCAGGTCATCTGGCGTAGCACCCCATCACTCTCCTTCTTTGTCAAATAGCCCTTACACAGTCTGGAGGTGTGTTTGGGGTCATTGTCCTGTTGAAAAATAAATGATGGTCCAACTAAACGCAAACCGGATGGAATAGCATGCCGCTGCAAGATGCTGTGGTAACCATGCTGGTTCAGTATTCCTTCAATTTTGAATAAATCCCTGACAGTGTCACCAGCAAAGCACCATCACACCTCCTCCTCCATGCTTCACGGTGGGAACCAGGCATGTACAGTCATAGCCAAAAGTTTTGAGAATGATACAAATATACATTTTTACAAAGTCTACTGCTTCAGTTTTTCTAATGCCAATTTGCATATACTCCAGAATGTTATAAAGAGTGATCAGCTTAACAGCAATTACTTGCAAAGTCAATATTTGCCTAGAAAATGAACTTTATCCCCCAAAACACATTTCAACATCATTGCAGCCCTGCCTTAAAAGGACCACCTAACATCGTTTCAGTGATTGCTCCATTAACACAGGTGTGGGTGTTGATGAGGACAGGGCTGGAGATCAATCTGTCATGATTAAGTAAGAATGACACCACTGGAAACTTTAAAAGGAGGCTGGTGCTTGCCATCATTGTTTCTCTTCTGTTAACCATGGTTATCTCTAAAGAAACACGTGCAGTCATCATTGCACTGCACAAAAATGGCCTAACTGGGAAGAGTATTGCAGCTAGAAAGATTGCACCTCAGTTAACAATCTATCGCATCATCAAGAACTTCAAGGAGAGAGGTTCCATTGGTGCCAAAAAGGCTCCAGGGCGCCCAAGAAAGACCAGCAAGCGGCAGGACCGTCTCTTAAAAGTGTTTCAGCTGCGGGATCGGGCTACCAGCAGTGCAGAGCTTGCTGAGGAATGGCAGCAGGCAGGTGTGAGTGCATCTGCACGCACTGTGAGGCGGAGACTCTTGGAGCAAGGCCTGGTCTCAAGGAGGGCAGCAAAGAAACCACTTTTCTCCAGAAAAAACATCAGGGACAGACTGATATTCTGCAAAAGGTACAGGGAGTGGACTGCTGAGGACTGGGGTAATGTCATTTTCTCTGATGAATCCCCTTTTCGATTGTTTGGAACATCTGGAAAACAGCTTATTAGGAGAAGAAGAGGTGAGCGCTACCACCGGTCTTGTCTCATGCCAACTGTAAAGCATCCTGAAACCATTCATGTGTGGGGTTGCTTCTCAGCCAAGGGAATCGGCTCTCTCACAGTCTTGCCTAAAAACACAGCCATGAATAAAGAATGGTACCAGAATGTCCTCCAAGAGCAACTTCTCCCAACCGTCCAAGAGCAGTTTGGCGCTCAACAATGCCTTTTCCAGCATGATGGAGCACCTTGCCATAAAGCAAAGGTGATAACTAAATGGCTCAGGGAACAAAACATAGAGATTTTGGGTCCATGGCCTGGAAACTCCCCAGATCTTAATCCCATTGAGAACATGTGGTCAATCATCAAGAGACGGGTGGACAAACAAAAACCAACAAATTCAGACAAAATTAAAGCATTGATTCTGCAAGAATGGACTGCTATCAGTCAGGATTTGGTCCAGAAGTTGATTGAGAGCATGCCAGGGAGAATTGCAGAGGTCCTGAAGAAGAAGGGTCAACACTGCAAATATTGTCTTGCTGCATTAACTCATTCTAACTGTCAATATAAGCTTCTGTTACTCATAATATGAATGCAATTATATTTCTGTATGTGATAAAAACATCTGACAAACACACATAAAAACCAGAGGGCAGCAGATCATGTGAAAATATAATATTTGTGTCATTCTCAAAACTTTTGGCCATGACTGTAGAGTCCATTCGTTCACTTTTTCTGCGTCGCACAAAGACATGGTGGTTGGAACCAAAGATCTCAAATTTGGACTCATCAGACCAAAGCACAGATTTCCACAGGTCTAATGTCCATTCCTTGTGTTCTTTAGCCCAAACAAGTCTCTTCTGCTTGTTGCCTGTCCTTAGCAGTGGTTTCCTAGCAGCTATTTTACTATGAAGGCCTGCTGCACACACTCTCCTCTTAACAGTTGTTGTAGAGATGTGTCTGCTGCTAGAACTCTGTGTGGCATTGACCTGGTCTCTAATCTGAGCTGCTGTTAACCTGCGATTTCTGAGGTTGGTGACTCGGATGAACTTATCCTCCGCAGCAGAGGTGACTCTTGGTCTTCCTTTCCTGGGGCGGTCCTCATGTGAGCCAGTTTCTTTGTAGCGCTTGATGGTTTTGGCCACTCACTTGGGGACACTTTCAAAGTTTTCCCAATTTTTCGGACTGACTGACCTTCATTTCTTAAAGTAATGATGGCCACTCGTTTTTCTTTACTTAGCTGCTTTTTTCTTGCCATAATACAAATTCTAACACTCCATTCAGTAGGACTATCAGCTGTGTATCCACCTGACTTCTGAACAACACAACTGATGGTCCCAACCCCATTTATAAGGCAAGAAATCCCACTTATTAAACCTGACAGGGCACACCTGTGAAGTGAAAACCATTTCAGGTGACTACCTCTTGAAGCTCATCAAGAGAATGCCAAGAGTGTGCAAAGCAGTAATCAAAGCAAAAGGTGGCTACTTTGAAGAACCTAGAATATAAGACATATTTTCAGTTGTTTCACACTTTTTTGTTAAGTATATAATTCCACATGTGTTAATTCATAGTTTTGATGCCTTCAGTGTGAATCTACAATTTTTATAGTCATGAAAATACAGAAAACTCTTGAAATGAGAAGGTGTGTCCAAACTTTTGGTCTGTACTGTATATAAATATATAATGATCTTTCCTGCAATATCCTCTATGCAGACGTCCTGCTTATCCCTTTAAGGTACAGTGTATAAATATGCTTTTTTTTTTTTATAGTGCAATACTTAAGGAGTCTGCTCTATTCAGTAGGATTGGATGGTGGATAATAGGTTCCCCCCTTCTGCATACAGTGCTGCTAAGACCATTGGTTGTCCGATTTTCAGTATACACCAGTCCCATGTCATGATTTAAAATAAAAATTGGAGAAATGTGACGAAAACAGCAAGTGTTTGGGGAAGGGTATGCAATGAGGAATGTCCGTCTGTAGCAGATCTGTCACACCAGGATTCCTTGCCTGTACTGCAGGTGTGTAACATGAGGGTAGTGCGTCACAGATTTGTTATCGGGCTCCTTTTCCGCTGCTGACTGTCATCTGGATGGTAGTTTGTAGAGGAGGAATATAGCTAGGTCACACTTTGCAGTATATTATATCTGTGCTGTACAGTCATGGCCAAAAGTTTTGAGAATGATACAAATATTAATTTTTACAAAGTCTACTGCTTCAGTTTTTCTAATGGCAATTTGCATATACTCCAGAATGTTATAAAGAGTGATCAGCTTAACAGCAATTACTTGCAAAGTCAATATTTGCCTAGAAAATGAACTTTATCCCCCAAAACACATTTCAACATCATTGCAGCCCTGCCTTAAAAGGACCACTTAACATCGTTTCAGTGATTGCTCCATTAACACAGGTGTGGGTGTTGATGAGGACAGGGCTGGAGATCAATCTGTCATGATTAAGTAAGAATGACACCACTGGACACTTTAAAAGGAGGCTGGTGCTTGCCATCATTGTTTCTCTTCTGTTAACCATGGTTATCTCTAAAGAAACACGTGCAGTCATCATTGCACTGCACAAAAATGGCCTAACTGGGAAGAGTATTGCAGCTAGAAAGATTGCACCTCAGTCAACAATCTATCGCATCATCAAGAACTTCAAGGAGAGAGGTTCCATTGGTGCCAAAAAGGCTCCAGGGTGCCCAAGAAAGACCAGCAAGCGGCAGGACCGTCTCTTAAAAGTGTTTCAGCTGCGGGATGGGGCTACCAGCAGTGCAGAGCTTGCTGAGGAATGGCAGCAGGCAGGTGTGAGTGCATCTGCACGCACTGTGAGGCGGAGACTCTTGGAGCAAGGCCTGGTCTCAAGGAGGGCAGCAAAGAAGCCACTTCTCTCCAGAAAAAACATCAGGGACAGACTGATATTCTGCAAAAGGTACAGGGAGTGGACTGCTGAGGACTGGGGTCAAGTCATTTTCTCTGATGAATCCCCTTTTCGATTGTTTGGAACATCTGGAAAACAGCTTATTCGGAGAAGAAGAGGTGAGCGCTACCACCAGTCTTGTCTCATGCCAACTGTAAAGCATCCTGAAACCATTCATGTGTGGGGTTGCTTCTCAGCCAAGGGAATCGGCTCTCTCACAGTCTTGCCTAAAAACACAGCCATGAATAAAGAATGGTACCAGAATGTCCTCCAAGAGCAACTTCTCCCAACCGTCCAAGAGTAGTTTGGCGCTCAACAATGCCTTTTCCAGCATGATGGAGCACCTTGCCATAAAGCAAAGGTGATAACTAAATGACTCAGGGAACAAAACATAGAGATTTTGGGTTCATGGCCTGGAAACTCCCCAGATCTTAATCCCATTGAGAACTTGTGGTCAATCATCAAGAGACGGGTGGACAAACAAAAACCAACAAATTCAGACAAAATTAAAGCATTGATTCTGCAAGAATGGACTGCTATCAGTCAGGATTTGGTCCAGAAGTTGATTGAGAGCATGCCAGGGAGAATTGCAGAGGTCCTGAAGAAGAAGGGTCAACACTGCAAATATTGACTTGCTGCATTAACTCATTCTAACTGTCAATATAAGCTTCTGTTACTCATAATATGAATGCAATTCTATTTCTGTATGTGATAAAAACATCTGACAAACACACATAAAAACCAGAGGGCAGCAGATCATGTGAAAATATCATATTTGTGTCATTCTCAAAACTTTTGGCCATGACTGTAGACCATTACACAGCTTATGGTCTTTGCTAAGAGCTTGGGTGTCCACGAAGAGAAGGATAAGTCAACTGAAGATCCAACAAATGGGTGCCCTCTCTCACCATGGATCAACTGGTTGAAAAGTTACTCAGGTCATGTGATGTGACATGGCCTGATCAGAGCTCAGTCCCATTCAAGTAAAGGGGCTGAGCTATAATACCTAGCACAGCCACTATACAAATGTACAGAGCTGTACTTGTTCAGTACTGAAGAGGCTACTCGCCCAAACACTGCAACCTCTTCAAAGAGCTCATCGTTCAATGGCCCATGTGTCAGAAAAAATATGCATATGCCACATTCAATAAAACCTTTGGCTGTTCACATACTTAACTGATACATTCATTATATAATGAATATATATAATAAATAAATATATATATAATGAATTTTTATAATAAATATATATGTATATAGTATAAATATTCCAAGACTCTTAGACCCCATGCACACGACCAAGTGTGCATCTGATGTGGGCTGAGTCTGGAGCATAATGCACTCAGAGTGATATCCATTCATGTCTATGGGGGCTTCCGATCTGTTCCAGTGACCTGGAGCAGGATAGGCTAGCAGGATCACAACAGAATGAATTGGAAGCCCCCATAGAGGTGACAGTATCACAGAAAGCACTTGCTTGTCACTCTGAATGCATTCCACTACAAAGTTGACCCTGCATCGGATGCAAACTCGGTCGTGTGCATGGGGACTAAGTAAATATACATGAGATTTGTTTGTTAATTTAAGGCTAGGGCCCCACGTTGCGGAAACGCAGCTTTTTTTTTGTTGCAGATTTTGTTGTGGTTTTTTGAGCCAAAGCTAGGAGTGGATTTAGCAGCAGGTAGAAGTAGAAGAACTTCCTCTATATTTCCCATTCCTTTCGTAGCCATCTTTGGCTTTGGCTCAAAAAACCGCAGCAAAATCTGCAACAAAAAAAGCTGCATTTCCGCAACGTGGGGCCTTAGACTAAAGGGGTTTTCAAAGACTATTTAATTGATGGCCTATCCTTAGCATAGGTCATCAACTAAAGACTTGTGAGGCATCCCCGTGGATTGTCTGTCCATCAGTCACATGCCCCGTCGAAGCAAGTTCAAGTGAATGGGCTGAGCTGCAATACCAAGCACAGCCAATGTAAGAATGTCACAAGAATTCTGCAACTTCTTCAATCAGCTGGTTGCCTGCGGTCCTGGATTTCGGACCTCTGCTGGTCTTTAAATGATCTATTCTATGGATAGGCCATCAATTATGTCTAGAAAACGTCTTTAGGCCAGGGCCCCACGTGGTGTAAATGCCGCGGTGTTGTCGCAATGGAAACTCTGGCAAAAACTGGCATTTTACAGACCCTGCAAAGTGGACTATAGTGGATCCCAGCCACACATTGTGGAAAAATATGCACAGTGGAAACGCTACAATTTCAAAACCGCGGCATGTAAATTATACCTACTGAAATGTCAGTGTTTTCTCTTTAGGTGTAATGGAAGCAGAAAGTCTGCAGAGGAAACTTCTGCGGACTTTCTGTGATAAGCTCTGCTGCAAAAAACGTGATATGTTGCCGCCAAGGTTATTCCTGCATCGCTTTTTTTTTTTTTTTTTTTTTTTTTTGCTGAAGCCCACTACATGGGGCCTTGGCCTTAAACTAAGGCCCAGGCCTTAGCTATGACAGCCACTCTGCTGTAGAGTAGCCACCATCTTTAAAGATCCAGCATCAGCCGTAATAGTATGGAAAATGTCGGGAAGGGGTTAATAACTCCCAGAAAACCCCTGATAATGATCTTATGGGCCAAAATTCCTGGAATACCCATTAAGACTAAGACCCCACATAGCAGGCTACAGCAAAAAAGCGCTGCATCATGTTTTTTCCTGCAGCACTTTTCACAGAAAGTCTACAGAGTTTTTTGCAACATGTGGCCTGAGCCTTAAAGGGATTGTCCACTTTCAGGCCAATATTGAGAGACAAATGTTACTGTTTCTATAATAAAAAGTTGTACAATTTTTCAATATACTTTCTGTATCAATTCGTCATGGACGCACAGGTGCACAGCTCATTAACAGGCAGATGTCTGATTACTGTGCTGTGAATGTAACGAGTTGTGCACCTGCGTGCTCATCACATGACCATGGACCGTATATCACATGACCAGGGGCGCACCTCTAAAGAGGCAAAGTGAGGCGGCATTATCCGTGACAGGAGTGGCGGTATTTTCACTGTTTATTTAACCTAAACCAGCCCAAGACAGGCTGCTTTAAAAAAAATAAATAAATAAAAGCTGAGCGGGACCTGTCCTGGGCTGGTTTAGAAGACGTCTGCTTCTCGACGCCAGCGGGCGTGATGACGTCATAGCATCGCGCCTCCTGCACTGAGACGCAGATGTCCTATGTGCGGGTCAAGAAGAGGAAGAGGCGGATCCCTCAAGGAATCACAGGTAGGTGAGTTGTGGGTATGTTAATAGTATGAGGGGCTATTAGGGGCATTATTAATACAAGGGGGGTTATTTATATAAGGGGTCATTAGGAAGCATTTTGAACATAAGGGGGCATTATGAATAGAAGGGCACATCATTTATATAAAGGGTCATTAGGAGCGCAATATTTATGTCAGGGGGAATCAGGGGCATAATATAAGGAGGCAATTCATTTAATTAAAGGGGCTGTCCAGGATAACCACTTTTTTAATATAAAACCAGGGAAGGTGATAAAAAAGAAAACACTGGAGCAGCAGGACTGGAACGTGCTGGGAGACACCGGAGCACCTTCCCCGGCCTCCTATTAAAAAACAGGTTATCTGGACAACCTCTTTAAGGTGGTACTTGGGCTTTATTAAAGGGGCTTTCCAGGCCATTTTTATTGATGATCTAGCCTTCGGACAGATCATCAATAAGAGATAAGTGATTCCCCCCGATCAGCTGTATGAAGGGGCTATGGCGCTTGTTTATATCACACGCTGTCTGTTTATAGTGACCGTGTGATGTAATTCCAGCCTTGTCACAAAGACGTGTATAGGACGAGGCTTGGTCTCAGTCGCAGGTCATGGGTCTTGAAACAGGATAATGACCCAAAAAACAGCCAAGAATGGCTAAGAGGAAAACATTGGACTAGTCTGAAGTGGCCTTCTATGAGCCCTGACCTAAAGCCTGTTGAGCATCTTTGGAAGGAGCTGAAACATCTCGTCTGGAAAAGGCACCCTTCAAACCCGAGACAACTGGAGCAGTTTGCTCATGAGGAGTGGCCAAAATACCTGCTGAGAGGTGCAGAAGTCTCATTGACAGTTACAGGAATCGTTTGATTGCAGGGATTGCCTCAAAAGGTTGTGCAACAAAATATTAAGTTAAGGAAACCATCATTTCTGTCCAGGCCTGTTTCATGAGTTTTCTTTTTTTAAAAATTCTGTTGAAGCATGGTTGAAAAGCAATGTCTGACTTTCATTTGTTCATTTTCATAGAATTTTTATATATTATTACTGTGACCATTGTGGGTTTTTCTTTCATTAAACGAGGGGTACCAACAATTTTGTCCACGTGTATAGGTGGGTTGCTTGGTGGATGGACAAACCCGCGTGGCTCTCATTCACTTCGATGGGCGAGCCAAAGTCCAGTACTCAGCTATCTGCGGCGCTCCTATTATAGAGAATGGTGGCCACGTGGGCTCGTCCATCCACCAAGCAGATGTGTGAAGTTATTGTCATTGTTATTGCCGTGTTGTTGATCTGATACTGAAGTAATGCAGTAAGAAGAATTTTTAAAAACTGTTTCATAACTTTGTGTATATTGTGCGACGATAGCAATGTGTGAAGCTAGTAGCATGGAAACTCAATTTTTCTTTCCTTTTTTTTTTTAGAGGGGGGGGGGGTGACTTTCTATAGTCCGCCTCAGGCAGCAAAGAGGCTAGGTTCACCCCTGAACATGACCATGGACTGATTTTTATTCACTGGAAGTAAGTAGAATGAATGACAGCAAGCAGAGATCTAGAAAATTGTGAGGAATTGATAAAGAAAGTATATTGGAAAATCTTTTATTATACAAACAATAACATTTCTCTCTCAATATTGGTCTGAAAGTGGACAACCTCTTTAATCTTCTTGGAAGCCTGATATCTAGGGTGAGGATCCGGTATTGCTCTCTACTACCTATGTTATTTTAGTGACACACATGGGGTCTGTGGGGCACTATAGAAACGGGATATTCAATTTACCTGCAAAACCTATACTGCAAGCACAGTGTGAATACGGCTTTACTTTTACACTGGAGAATATTTAGTGGGCAGTAGGCTGCAGGAATGTAATGTCTCTGCATAGACATCAATGCAAGAAAGCAACATAGGATTTGCTTCTACCAAAAATGGGTGTAATTCCTGAGAGCTTCCCCTCTCTGCCCGCACCCCTCTCCCCTGCGCCCCATACATCGGACACCCGATGCTATCCAGGGGATGCCGCCCTCACACTGCCCACCAGGTCGGGCAGCTCCATTGTCTGTAGTCGGAGCGGATCCCCGGGGCACCGGATGACAGCAGCACGGAGCGTCATTCTGCGTAACCAGCGACATTCCCCCCGAGCCGCCCTCATTGCCTTTCCTGGCTGCGGCTGGGGACTTGTGCCTGCTATATAAGTCGCAGAGCGGCACTAAAGAGTCGCATTGTGCTGAGGATCATAGCTGCGCCCTCTACGCTCTCTCGGCTCTTGCTGCACATACACATCCTGGATCTCCTGCATTAATCGCACTGCGACTTTATTACCGCACGTGGATGAGCAGCTCTGTGTGACTGGACCTAGCACTATCCTGCATCTCTCATGCGTCTACCGACCATGTCCAGCAACTTCTTACTTGCACCAATTCCGGAGTCTGCAGATTATTTTACTGTCCGGGATATTAAAATGGCTGTGATGGGGGCAAGCAATGTGGGCAAGACTGGTAAGTGTCCTGAGTGTGGGCAGTGATCATACCTATCATCATTATGTGAAGGCTGTGTTCACACATGCAGTTTATGTGCAGTTTTATTAGCAAAGTCAGGAATGGATACAAGTTCATTTTGGAAGGAATTCTTTCACTCTTTTGTATCTGCTCCTGTGGAAACAATAAATGGTTACAATTCTCCATTGTTTATAATGGTATCCAATGAGAACTAAATCCATTTATCTGATAAATTCCTATTTATTCATTTATATAGCGGCAACATATTCTGCAAAGCAGTACACAGATCCCAGACATTGGACCCTATCCCCATATGGGCTCACTATCTAAACTCCACATTTACCTATCAGTATGTCTTTGGCGTGTGGGAGAAAACTGATGTAGACGGGGAAAACCCACGCAAACACGGGGAGAACATACAAACTCCATGCAGATGTTGTCCTGGGCAGATTCGATTCCAGGACTCCAGCGCTGCAACAGGGTTAGAACCACTAAACTTCCCGGATCTTAACACAAACTGGCCATAGACATAAAATATAACCATGATCAATACTGCTACAGTGTGAACACTCACCTGTAACCACATGCAAGTAAAGGGAATTGATTACAAATGTATTCGCTCTGTTATTACATCTGTAGCACATAAAGTTACACATATGGGAAATCTCCTATTCTAGTTGAATATTGTTACTGCCATGACATAGGATGAAGATAACCAAGTGCTGCACTCTGCTATCTTGGTCTGCCCCATAGATATTTAATAGGGCAGCAGCATGCATGCTGAACCACTATTGTATTGAAACATGGAGCCCACTCTTGTAATTGTTAGGGGGTCCCAGCTGTAGATAAGTGTCGATTTTAGGAAAATCTGTTTAATTTTCCAGCATCTGTGATACAAGTTACAATTCTTGGACTCTTGGACCATCAACATTACAGACAGATCTATAGGAACTCTTGGATTATAGGCACATCCATGTGTACCCTTGGTCAATACAAGTTTTAGGAACATCTATGGGCACCTTTGGATCATGAAAGTTATAGACACATCTATGAGCACTTGTCTATGGTCTTCTATAGTCACTATAGAATTTTTAAAGTCATAGACATATCTATAGGCACTTGTATTGCAATGTTATAGCTAAAGGGTACCCTATAGAAGGACATGTTTTACTTAATTATTATAATGGAACCTATATATTTATGTGATTACTACCCACCCTATGACCTTTATCTTTTACTCATTTTACCTACTTTTCTGTATTCGTTCCTCAAGCATTTTACTAACCATTGTCTCTATTTTCCTTACAGCAATGATCGTCCGATTCCTCACAAAGCGATTTATTGGAGACTATGAAACTAATACTGGTAAGTTCACTATCTAATACACAATTTCTGGGGGGTTCAAAACAAAATTGGCCAGTAAAGTGTATCCCTGCTAGTTCTTCCTACTAACACTGGCCATTTTTGGGAAATATGGCTGTACAGATAATGGGTGGACAATGGAGGCATTTTAATAAAATTATATAGAAAGTATTGGAGAAAGTCACTCTATCACTGTAGGCACATCCACTGTAGATATACTGTAACCTCAGGGGCTTCTTAAATATGGTGTTGGGCCCAGATGTCTTATATTTTATTGCAATTACTCAAGAAGTGGTGTTGTCTCCCTTTATATGTCTATGGAAATTTTTTATGTTGGATACCAAAAAGTTCTAACTGGATTCAGGAGCAATTTAAGGGTTTACCCCAGAATAACACTCCATAGGTGATAAGTGTGAGCACTTGGGACCCTGTGCTGCTGTTTTATTCATTCTATATGGGCTGACAAAAATAGTCGAGTACAGGGCTCAGCTGTCAGTCCCATAGACTTTCAATGGCAATGCAGCAGCCCTGTGTGACCATTGTACCATTCAAACCCAGGGCATGGCACCCCCTTTCTTGCACTTGGTGAGGGATCTCCAGCGATCAAACACTTATCACCTCTCCTATGGATAGTTGTTATCCTGAGGCAACCCCAAGTTTTGCTCCCATGATAAATCTTCTGTAACATCGGAATATAATGTCGGAATATTTTTGTTTTCAGGAAACTTGTACTCCAGACTTGTGAGCGTGGAAGGAGAACATATGTCTGTGCAGATCCAGGACACCCCTGGTTATGTCAAGGTAAAGATCCCATCACATCCTGACACCCTGAAACAGAAATCTCCACCCTGTGTGTTTTTGATAGTTTCAGGACTACAACTCCGAGCAAGCCCTGACAGCTTTGCTGGGAGTTGTAGTTTTACAACAGCTGAACAGCCACAAGACTACTTTTCTAGAGATGTATTCACTCCTTTCCTATGTTGTGTAGACAGACACTTCCATTCTACAATTGTTACATCTCTCTGTCTAGTGCTGGGAAATGACACTAGTACCCCACAAATGAGTCACTAATTCTTCTGACTCAAGGTGTATCTGGAGAAGTCACTAGTAATAAGCACGCATGAGTGTGCGGCGGATACGGTATTGTCATAAGTATTCTCATCTAGAACAGCAGAGACGACTGAAGGGAGTTTAAAGGGATATTCCCACTTTAGGCATTTATGTCTTATAAACATGGGTCCATTGTCTCCTGAACAGGGGTCTCCAATCCACCTGCCCATCCTACCTGTTAAAGGATAGATGTCTGCACGTGTGCAGAGGTAGAGAGGTGGTCGCATTTCTATGAGAGTTCCGAAAACAGCTGAGGAAGTCTAAAATGTGAATACACCTTTAAAGGCAGTGATACAATACAATATCCAGCACTACATTAAATGTGAATGCAGTATAAACTATGAATGCTAAAAAAATGTATCAATAAAATATACATATCATATAACATGTATCTAATAATGTTAAAGGGGTTGTCCAGGATTTTGGGCACACACTCAGTGGGGTTGGAGTAAAACAAAATAAAAATATACTCACCTATCCCCTGTGCTCCATTATCCAGTCCCAGCCCCCTCTCCCTTCGGTGCCATCCTTCTGTTATTACTCCTGGCAGTGAATGCATAAATTGACAACTGGGTGTTTCTGATATGTTCCTACACAATCTGGCATTTACTACTCAGTGTCAAACTGTGTAGGGACAAACCGTATTGACAAGGATATGGTAACACATAATCTAATTATACTGTTCCAGGAGTAATAATAGAGGAATTGCACCACAGAGAGATCCCAAAAAATAGTCCAAAAATGTAAACAAAAATCTTAGTTTATGGGGAGTACAATTCAAGGAAAATTGCATCCCTCTCGCTTGACTATTTTTGGAACACCCAAACAAGTGAATAGAGAGAACTGTGCATGTGCGGTCACCTCTCTATTCACAGTGGTAACCAGATTTGGGAGAACACTTTAGTGTGCATTCATGTGTGACAGTTTTTGCTAGATGCTATATGTAGTCAAGGCAGTTTGCAGCATGACCTATAGATGGCGCCTTTGTGACAATTGTTTACATATTTATATATAATTCTGGACACCCCCTGTAATTTCCACAGCTGATTCCAGGCCTCTAGACAAGTGTATTCTGTAATGTACAGCTATGTAAAGGCTACACATGTCTAACAGTTGTGCTGTTTCTTTTGTGCAGGTGGACGATGATGTGTCCCAAGTGGCAGATATGTTGCGGTGCGTGCAGTCAGCAGAAGGCTTCCTCCTTGTATACTCCATCACTGACAACAGAAGCTATGAGTATATCCATCACCTTCATCAGCACATCCGAAAAGTTAATTCAGACACTAAGACGCCCATCATCATAGTGGCCAATAAAGGGGACCTTCTCCACATAAGGCAGGTGCCCTCAGAAGCTGGCATTCAGCTCGCCAGTGAATTGGGCTGCTCATTTGTGGAAATTTCCACTAGCGAAAACTGTCAGGACGTTTGTGACGTGTTCCAGCACCTCTGCAAAGACATTAGCAAGCACCAGTCCACCAGCAACGGAGAGAAACGGCGAGGCTCCATTATACCCCGGCCAAAGTCGCCAAACATGCAAGACTTAAAGCGACGCTTCAAACAGGCGCTGTCGCCGAAAGTCAAGACTTCCTCAGCCGTGGCGTAATCAAGAACCTGTGTACGATAGACTTATTTTTTTACATATTATAGAGTAATTTATTTTTGTACGAACATCCCAGTGTGTATGTCGGCATGCATACAACATAAATTGGTATTTATTTAAGCATTACGTGTTCGTCTGGTAACTGGGTGCATTGTCCTAAACCAGTGTGAAGGGAACACCTTTGTACAGAGGGTTAAAATTATATCCTTAGGATAAGTCATCAATTAATGATTGGCAGGGTGCCAGCTGATCAGCAGCAGCATTCATATGGGCACTGTAGCCTCTTCAGTACATATCACACATTTCTATAGATGATGTGCTTGGTATCACAGTTCACCTCATTCAGTTGAATGGTAGTGACCTGTGATCAGGCCATATGACCGATGAACATGATGTTACATGGCCTGCAAAGCTTTAAACAGCTGATCCCCAAGGATCCCAGATGTCGGATCCCTACTGATCTTCAATTGGTGATCTAATGTAAGGATAGGTCACAAATTAATAAGTTCAGGAAAACCCCTTTAAATGATGTAGTGTGCTAAGTGTCGTGTGATCACAGGGGCTGTAATTGCACATGACCCACCATTGCAAAAACCAAAGTGGCAGCTGGTTGTAGTTGACTGCAGGAGAGGGGGCACTGCTAATTTACAAGAAATCCCTTAAAAGGGGTCGTAGCATGATTTCAAATGATCTTCTATTGATAGCATAAGGAGTAACTTTCTGATCAGTGAGAGTCCAACCGCTGGGACCCACGTGACTCACAGAATGGGGCTCTGATCTTCAATCCTGATGGGGTGGTATAGAGAATGAAAGGAGAGGATGGGAAAATGGGACCCAGGAGGAGAGGAGGTCTCAGTGGTCGGGTCCCAACCACTCAGGAAATTATTCCCTAACTATGGTCGACAGCTGTGTTCTCTTTCTATAAAATAAACCAAACATTAAAGAGGACCTGTCACCACTGCAGACACTTCAGTTTTAGAAAATAGTTCTACTCCCTACAAAATAAAACAATTCTGGAGCATTTTTTTCTTTGAAAGCAACATTCTGTTGTTCCTCTGCGTGTATCTGTATGTGTACATATATACCTTCTGTATAGGAATCACATGTCCGAGGTGTTGGGTCAGTTTGCCAAGTGTCATGCCCTCATTCACCTGTTCTTATGTGCCAGGTTCCAGCTCCCTGGAGATTGCCCAATCCTTCATTCCAATTAAGTGTTCACCCCTGACCCCTGTGCAGCCCACCTCCCTCCTCAGATTTGTCATGTGGGACTGGACTTGGTTATGTCTGATTTTTGGTTCTGTGAACTCTGGGCTACATGCTATACACTACGTCTTGATAAAGAATGGCATCAGAAGAGGGGCGTAGCTATAGAGGGTGCAGAGGAGGAAATAGCTACCGGGCCCTCAAACCTGAGGGGGCCCAAAGTACTCTACATCATAAGAAGACAGTGTTATACATAAGAAGTGTTATACATAGCACATTGTAAGAAGGGGCCCCATTACAGATTTTGCATTGGGACCCAGGAGCATCAGGTTACATCTCTACATCAGAACCAAGTACAGGAATAGTTCCCTGAACTGAAGAGCAGCCCAAGAGAGAGAGAGGTCATTCATGACCATTATGTATTGGATAAATTCCATCGATAACAACTAATTCAGAAAACAAAAATATCCCAATTTTTATAATAATACCCTATTGCCTCATTGTTAGCCTTTCCTGGCAGGCTGTCTACTGGCCCAAGATGGAGGTCTGGACTTTCAGATGCACAACATCTGAGATACTACTGCACATTGCTAGTAATAAGATAAAAGTTCCTTACAATAAGGCGGTTGTACTGCAATACATCTGTCTACAGGTTAGGGCAGATGGGGCACAGTGCTGGATCTGGCAACAAGCCAGACACAAAAATGCTGCAGTCATCACTCTGTGATCCAAAGCAATAATATCAGAGTGAAACTATTCCAGATCGCCAGACATATGTGAATGTACCCCAAACCAATTCCAGATTCAGGAATTGTGGCAATATCAGAATGACTTACTGATCTCTGCAACACTGACGTGGTCTATGGTCTTCTTAGCAACATTACACATGCAACTTTTTGTCCCCTAGTAGTCTAACATTGTTGCTCTAAGGGTCCACACAGATACTAGCTGTTATGGCATAGGGGTGTATTATGTCTGCTAGTATTTTAGAGGCTTGCATTATACTATGCACTTGTGTTATCTATCAAGTCGATGGGGAAATTCATCGAAGCATCTAGTTTTCTGGAGTAGATGTGTGATAATGTGGTGCACATTTGGTGCAAGGTCCTTTTTTGTGTCAAAGATGCGCCACATCCACCTCTCTGCATCTTGCTTGCCTCTTTCTGAAAACATGGGCAAAGCAGGGTGGAAAGTAGGGACACCCTGGCCCAACATATTTGTTAAAACTCTGGCATGAGTTATAATGGAAATCTATAGTGCAGATTGCCATTCTGGTACACGGACATACCCCCAATTTAT
This sequence comes from Leptodactylus fallax, assembly GCA_947044405.1. NCBI lineage: Eukaryota > Metazoa > Chordata > Amphibia > Anura > Leptodactylidae > Leptodactylus > Leptodactylus fallax. Next base: position 98,262 of record CAMRHE010001247.1, read on the forward strand.
TACAAAGATGGGTGCTCCTTGTGTCTTTTAGGGCCTTTATTAAGACTGGCGTATGAAATGCCAGTCTTAATAAATCTGCCTCAATATCTTTGTACAATTTAATACAATACTAGCTGGTATGATCACAACATGCAGAGTGGATCTAATAATTCTCAATTCAATATCTACTAAAAAATTCAGAGATGACAAGTCCTGGCGGCGGTGATGTAGCAGTGCTAGCAAGCTGAATGTGAAGCAGAGCCCTTGTCATGAAGCAGAGCCCTTGTCTTGCAGGCAACGCTGAGACCAATTGCATACCAGAGGTCTAGTCTTGTAACTCTCAATGCAGAGCTGGAGTAGATTGACACAGCAGAACTGAGGTAGCTGCCCCAGAAGGATAAGAATAAGAAGAGATCCTGTCTATATTTCCACACTAGGGCTCTTCCTATTGCCTCCACCAGACTATTGCGCAGATATTGCAAAGTTCTGAAGCTGTGGTTCAGCAGACCAACAGCTCTGGGTTTTCAGCTATAGCTAGCTCTGTAGAAGAATCAGACATTGAGATAGAAGCCTCCAAAGGTTCTGGTGCAGCAGCTCTTCTAGTGCTTCAGGGCATCAGTTAGCCCCTGTTCTCTCCAGAGAGCATCTTCCCTGGATATGATTGTGTATGGTGACATGGTTTTGCCATTTATTTCATTTTTTGATGCATTGTGTGGGAGTATTCCCTAGTGACTGTGCCTGGTTGGGTTGGTTCCAGTGGTCAGGGCCCTTCTGCTGAGGTGATGACTGCGTCTTCTGTTGTTGAGTTTGTGTCATTGGCAGCGGCAGTGACTGATCCCACATCCTCTGCCCAGGAGGAGTCCTCAGTATTTGGTTAAGCCAGGCAGTGTAGTCTGTGGTGAAATGTATTTGTGCTTTTGTAAGGTGGTGGAAGCTACCACGATCCACAAGTATGGCCTTAGGTGGGCAACTCTTGCATTGTTCTCACTCACAATAGCCTAAGCGTGCTTTATATACTGCTCTTGTGCACGTTTTGGTTGTGCGCTGTGTATTTTCATGCCTTGTGTAGATTGTGATGACTCTTTACTGCACTTTGTACTTTGCGCCACTGCCACTTTAAGTATTTCGTTGTGTCATCGTGCCTTCTTAAATCTAGTATTTTCTGTAAAGCTGGTTGTGCGTTGATTCTTCCAAATGGGTAGAACCAGATAATGCCAATTGGCTGTACACCGACATGTCATTTTCACGGCATTTGAGGTACAGCCTTTGCATGCTACAGCCTGACACCCTGTAGTCACCCCAGCTGGAGAGGCTCCTATAAAAGGAACTTCCATCCGGACCTCCATTGTGATCATTGTGGCTATCCGTTAGTGCCGTGTGTTCGTGTCACTCTGGGGCTGGAGCCTGGGCTGTAGCAGAGTGAACCTTGGTGTGTGTCCGAGAACTAGGACCTGTGTGAGCTGAGCGAGACACCTATGTGAATAAGGAGACTTCTGCGTGCTGCCATGGAGACACCAAGATCTATAAGGATATGTTCACACGGCAGAAAATGAAGAGGAATTCCTCTTCATTTTCCGCTACCAGTATTTTCGCCCACGGTCTAGCCGCAACGGGATGCTGATGTAGTGAATCTGCATTCCGTTGCGGCTTCCCGCTGCTGATTAGGCCCTGATGAATGGGCCTAATCAGCAGGGAGTCTTGCACCGCGGACTACGTGACTGAATCACCCGCGGAATTTGCGGCAAGATCAAGCAGGATGCTTCTTTTTTCTGTGTCCTGCTGCGATCTCTGCCTCCCATTAATAACAATGGGAGGCAGATTCCAGGCAGAATCGGCCCCGGATTCAGGGGCGAAATCCGCCCCCAAATCCACGGCAAATTCCGCCGTGTGAACATACAGTACCCTTAGAGTGCGTGTGTGCTTTCTTCAGATGTACTTCACCAGAGAAGCTGGGACCCTGCCAGAGGTGTAATTTGAAGCTCCTGGTCCCCAATATGTAATGGGGCCCCTACCTACTTTGTGCCATTTAGAGTAGTAGTATATTTTATGTGGCAGAGGGACCTTCAGGACCCCCTCAGCAATTTCTACTGCTGCACCCTGTATAGCTACGTCTGGCTACTCTGTCCTTCAGATGCAATTGAAGCATTTCTGATTTCTTTTGATGGCTGGCAGTCTGTGCATAGTAAATTTATTGCCCCTGTCCTCTGGTGCAATGGAGTGAGAAGATTTATACACATACACAGACATAATGTCTCTCATGGTGGTCTGGGCCCAGATTGAGAAGAGAAGGAAAATGTACATGTTGCTAAAATATACGGATAGGATGTGGCTGACAGTTGTGAGGAGAAGTTGCGCAAGGAAAACCGAAGCTGAGTTTTTTTCACCAGAGCCCATGAGCCCCTGAACCACATTGTTGTATGGTGGAAACACAAAGTACTTTGCAACCTCATGGTTTATCATGAAATCAAATTGCATGGTTGAAAGTAGTAACCACATAGTATGTTGTAATCACATAGTTTTATGGTGGAAACACATGTACAGTACACGTAATGGAATCACTATGTACGGTGTAGACTTGAGAAAGATCCTATTTGTATTGGATTGAAACATTATGGTTGGAATAAATCCTCTTTGATTTTGCTCATCAATTGCAGTGCTGCTTACTCTGTGCTGTATGTACGGTGTAGCCACATTGTTGTATGGTGGAATGCAAAGTATTGTGTAACCTCATGGTTTTATGATGTAATCACATTGTATGGTATAACCACACGGTTGTATTGTGTAACCACAAGTTATGGTGTAACTAAGACTGGGTTCACACCTGTGCCTGATGTGCGTTTGGGATTTCCGTCCCGGACCAGCTTAAAAAATGCGGAGAGAAAACTCCTGCAAGCAGAACTTTTCTCTCCCCATTTTTCTGCATTTTCCAGGCGGAAATTGGGTGGAAACCCGGCGGACCCCATTATAGTCTATGGGGTCTGCGGGTTTCCACGGATAACTGCTTTTTAAGCGGGTTAGCTTTCTGTTCTTCAGTCCCCAAGCGGACCTGAAGAACGAAAAGCCGAACGCCAGTGTGAACCTAGCATAAAGATTATCATTTCAGTATAATGCAGTTTAGAAAACTTTTTAACTAAACTTATTACATTAATTTAAAAAATAAATCAGATTTTTAATGTTTTGATATAAAGTTTGTGTGCGATCATTTAACTCAGCATATCTCATTGCTCAACTGGACAGATTTTTGAGTGCTTAGACACATTTGGTTACCACATATCTGGAGGAATGTTAAATTGAGGACTTTCCTCCCCACCTACTCCTTTTAGTCGGGCATTCCAGGGACCTCATATCAATTATTTTTGGAATTTATTTTCACGCATCAACAAAAGCCAGATGCCTGAAATGGCGCACATCCAGTGCTGTAGTAGCACAATTTCCTGCTGTCAGACAAAACACAGACACACAGTTCTCTGATCCGTTGCTACCCGCTGCTTCTAGACATGTCTGCAATCCTATGGGCCTTTGCTTAAATCTAGTTTTGCAGTCTAGTTTCCGTCTTATGATGCCGACCGTAATGAGAAACACATTTTGGTGGACCTTGTGCAAGGTTTCCAAATCCATATTTATTCAATAAGAGGATTTTCTGAAATACTTAAGCTAAGAGCACAATACATACATATGGTAAAGTTGTACAATCATTTTTATATAAAAGTGACCATAGAGACGCCAATAATAAATATTATGATCAATTATTGGTGGAAAATTGGTAACAAAATGATTGGTTTTGTCTCTGTTCCAAATGTAGGAAAATGTATGAGCAGCCACAGTTATAGAGGATATTTCAGATGTGATCAAGATGGTAAAGCTCCACAGATCTAAGGCTCAGGGGTGGCTGCAGATGTGCCCTATAGAGCAGCATGCATGCCACATGTGGAGTGCAAACTCCAGGCCACTGCAGGAGGGGCAGAGATGGCTGGTTATCAATAGGTACATTCTTGAGAATCCTATGTCAAAGTTGGGACTGGGACATGGGACTGTTTAGAAAATGCAGCCTCCCCCTCATTCATGCCAAAGACAAATTAATGTCCCAGAGCAGTCTCCACACAGTATAATGATCCATAGTAGCCCCTCCACACAGTATAATGTCCCATAGCGGTCCCTCCACACAGTATAATGTCCCATACTGGCCCCTCCACACATTATAATGTCCTACAGTGGCCCCTCCACACAGTATAATGTCTATAATGTCCCATACTGGCCCCTCCACACAGTATAATGTCCTACAGTGGCCCCTCCACACAGTATAATGTCCCATAGTGGCCCGTCCACACAGTATAATGTCCCATAGTGGCCCCTCCACACAGTATAATGTCCCATAGTGGCCCCTTCACACAGTATAATGATCCACAGTGGCCCCTCCACCCAGTATAATGTTCCATAGTGACCACTAGATGCAGTATAATATCCCATATAATGATCCACAGTGGCCCCTCCACCCAGTATAATGTCCCATAGTGACCACTAGATGCAGTATAATATCCCATATAATGATCCGCAGTGGCTCTTCCACCCAGTATAATGTCCCATAGCGACCCCTACACACAGTATAATGTCCCATAGTGGGGGACCCTCCTGAGGCCCAATCACAGGTCCCAGCAGTGACCCTTGGGGAGTATGATGATGACCAAAAGTGCCGAACTGCCATTTTTTTTCACTGTTTTGCCTCTGATTTGAATAAAAAGTGATCAACGCAATAGACATCCCCCAAAATGGTATAACTAAAAAGTACACCTGGTACCCAAAAAAAGATGCCTTATGCATCCCCATACAGCTGCAGGGCCACCTGTCAATGTGACCTTGCTGCTGTTGCATAACAACAACTCCCATATATTAAATATTTCCCCATTTTTTGCTTCAAAATTTTTTTCCCTATTTTCCTCCTCTAAAACTTAGGTTCCTCTTATGGTCTGGTGCGTCTTATAGTCCAAAAAATACGGTAATCGGTTTGCTCATCCCAAGTCAATTTGGCTTCAGGCTTTGCTTTTTCTTCGCTTTTTTATTTCCGCTACTGCCATGCTATAAAGGGTTTTTTGGGTAAGGGCTATGGGAGGCCTCAGAAAGACAAGTTTATCTACCTGGCCAGGCTAAAGTTACCCTAGCTGAAGCAAGATAGTCCCATTGCCAATGTGACACCACAATAACCTAAACCTGAATTATTGCACCTCCAGCTACAAGACTGAGACCGAGCCGCAGTGTCTCACATCAATGGCCCGAAAACTTTACAGGCGAGCTCCTTCATACTTTCCTCACTTGGGTATCAGTCCTGATGGTGAGTTTCCTGATTATTCTCATGGATTTCTTGTGTTCTCACCCTGGTGCATTTTCACTAGTAAATCTGTCCAAATATATTTTTACTGTGTTATATGTATATATATATATATATATATATACTGTATATTGGTTGCCTGTTCTGCTTTTACACCTGTTACCACCATCCTCAGGTAGGTTGTGTCACTCCCATGGTATAATGTTGGTGGGTTTGGAAATGAGAAGGGGGCGCTCATGACAACCTTACACTTGATCCACTAATGTGTTATAATGGGGCTGCTTTTCCATATAGATGTAGCAGACACCAAGTGAACCTTAGTTCTGTGTCATGGTGCACTATGCCATTTGTGTAGGGCAGCCTCTCTAATACATGTGATAGTGTAAGCACAGTCTGATCATTCTTTAGTCTGCTACAATAGTCATAGACCACCTGCTCCATCTGTACATGGATGACTATGTGGAGGTTTATAGACCACCTGCTCCATCTGTACATGGACGACTATGTGGAGGTTTATAGACCACCTGCTCCATCTGTACATGGATGACTATGTGGAGGTTTATAGACCGCCTGCTCCATTTGTACATGGATGAAAAAGTGGAGGTTTATAGACCGCCTGCTCCATCTGTACATGGATGACTATGTGGAGGTTTATAGACCGCCTGCTCCATCTGTACATGGATGACTATGTGGAGGTTTATAGACCGCCTGCTCCATCTGTACATGGATGACTATGTGGAGGTTTATAGACCGCCTGCTCCATCTGTACATGGATGACTATGTGGAGGTTTATAGACCGCCTGCTCCATCTGTACATGGATGACTATGTGGAGGTTTATAGACAGCCTGCTCCATCTGTACATGGATGACTATGTGTGAATTGACTATTTCTTTGTAGTGTATCTTTTTTGTCTGTACTTGAACCCTACAAATTGTACAGTGCTGCGAAATATGTTGGTGCTATATAAATAAAATGTATTATTATTATGTGGAGGTTTATAGACTGCCTGCTCCATCTGTACATGGATGACTATGTGGCGTTTTATAGACTGCCTGTTCCATCTATATGGAGGTTTGTGTCTCTGTGAATTATGGTAACTGTGTAAATAAATAATCGGAGACAATAAATGACACCGGACACCACAACAGCTAATTTTATACCATTTATTAGCAATAAGCAGAGGAGCCATTAATAATAATAATGGCTTGTGTTATATCATACTAAATGATGGGGGTTGTGGTTCTTATCTCAGCTCCATGGAGTCTGAGCTCCTGTGATGATCCATCTGACCATCCATAAATAAGGTCCTGAGATAAGAGCCCCAGCACAATGATCCAGAGGAAGGCGAAGAAAAACCCCAGAGATCTGAGTCTCAGGGGAAAAAATAATTCCTCCCTGACCCCAAATATGGCGATCGGTGATATAACCCTGGATCATATTTATCCATCTGCCTACTGCTGCCATATACCAGGAACTTGCCCCGAAGAGCTTACAGACCAAGAAATACTGCCCGAAGGCTCACAATGTATAAATGTGTATACAATAATATAACATAATATCATCCCCTGTAATGATGGGGGTTATCCTGCTCCTAAAAGCTTACAGACTATAGTAAGGAATGCTCTCTATGATAATGCATAATAATTGATGACCATGATGGACGCTTATCTCTAGGGCAAAGGCTAAAAAATGACTTCAGCCACAACATACCTCACACAGGCAAAGACCACCGTGTAATGCAGCTGGCATCTCAGCCAGTAAATACGAATGCAGTTGTGTCTTGATGACTCACAAGGGCGCGATCGCCCAACGATCCAGGTCATCTTCAGTTTTGGACCCAACCATCAGTTGCAACCAATGCCATAACAGCTATTAGCTAATATATTAGCAGATTTATAGATGTTCACTTGCTCGTCATAACGCAACCACATTCACTTCCATTAGCGCTAATGGAAAAAGTCACATGACATATACCGCAGCCAAGGCCACCATGTAGCCCGACCTCAGCAATAGGAGCCATCCTGGTCATCATTAGCCCTAGCCTAAAGAGAGGATTTCTGTCAAGTCAGTCTCCAGATCTCTATTGACTGGAGATTAGACTTCATGGCTTACAATCTATTTTGGAGGGTTCCTTCTGACCTTCTATGACCCTGCTCTTCTCTTCTTACAATCTAAAGAAAACCATCATTGACCCTTTAAGGACCACTGTTATGAGTTTCAACCTGCAGCCATGTTAAAACAAAAATCCTGCAGCTGAGTGCAGGCCACGAGCAGTTACGGCTTCATCTACACTAACCCCAAAAAATCATAGGGGGCAATGTAGGAGGAAAAAAAACAATTGTAGACTGTGAAGACACTCATGGTATGAAGTATAGTGGGAGTGGTCATTAAAAGGTTAATGTCCTGCCACAAGGAGCTTACATACTAAAAGAAGGAACCCTCTAATCCCTAGTCTAATATAAGATGTGTTCTGAGATTTCTTGGCTTGCGATAAGAATGTTGTGTTGACTTGTTTTGTTGAGATGATTTTCTTCTTGAGAAGACTTTGCGTAAAGAACTTCTGCTAATTCAAAAGAAAGGAAAAAAAACAAAATCAATAATTTCCTCTTATCTTCTGATTGTCCTAGCCCCACCCCTGAGCTGCCGAGCCCCGCCCTGGAGCTGCCCAGTCCCACCCTTGCACTTCCCAGCCACACCTCAGCTCTACTATTAGCATTTACACTGCTTTCAGATTGGACGGTGTGGCTGCTAACACCCCAAGAATTTGTGGGATCTCTCTTTCTAGTTGAAAAACGCTCCTTGGAAAATCTATGATTTTTACTAAAGGTTTACTAAAACAAAGGCTATGTGTTATTTTTCCCTGCAGCGCCTCTGCAGGAAAACTGGAGAATTACATCTGTAATTACTGATACAACAGGACCCTGATAATGTAACACCCCCCCACCCCTATTCTCCTGGGGGCTCACATCCCCCTATAGATCCTATGGAGAAACATTGTTTATTGTATGTAATCTGGTCAGACCCCCGTGTCTAGTTATTAAGACACAAAATCTAAAATAATAATATGATATAAAAAATAATATAAAATCTATTTATAAATGAAGATGATCGGAATGATAAATGTTGGATATAATGCTTCGGCACTTACCTCTAAATGCCTGTGGAGGAGGCTGCTCTGTCCATGTGCTAATGGAGAGGCTGAAATATGTGATATATAGAAAGTTTATAAAACATGAAGCCATCACCATCACACAGATATCAAGTCATTTACAATATAAGGACATGAAGAACAATGGAAAGTGAGGCCACATGACCACCCACTGAGACCGGCCACAGGAAGTGACATCACAAGTGTGGTGCATGACTTCCTAATGAAACCGCCCACAGGAAGTGACATCACATGTCAGGGGGTTGTTGCCTCCATCTATTAAAGCTATTTCATGGTGGACTGGACATGAATCTTATATTTACTAACCCCCACCCTTGTGTATTATATCAGAAATTAATTCACAATCCACACTGGAAATCTGTGCTATATCTGCCATGTCTCAAGTTGCCCTATTAGATAGAAAAACCAATCAGTCCCCATTATTTTCTTATATATAAAGTGCCAGCTTTGTGGTGGGAAAAAGTCACAAACTTTGGTGCAGATCTCGCATGGGTGGAGCCAGCTGGGTGGGGCTTATCAGCAGGGAAGGACCACATTATTATGAGTTGCACCATAAAATAGATTCATTTTTGGTTTACAAAGTAACTTAATAAATCTCACCCTTCTTTTTCCCCAAGTGTACGTTAAAAAACTTTCAACACAGGCTGTTTTGATGCAGTTTTTTTATTTAAAGCCAGGAGTGGAATAGAAGAGATAAATGAAGGACAATACACCAAAAACTGCACATGTGATTTCATCCTTACTAGAGACATGAAATATTCCAAATTGTTCAGTTTTCAACAAAACCAAATGATTTGGAATTATTCTCTCACAAACTAAAATGGCCACCGCCAGTAAATTAATATACTCTGGGGTCTATTCAGTGATTGAGCCTCAGTGTTGACATAGACACAGAGAGCATCATGACGTCAGTCACAGGCCTCACCGGTGACTCTGGATGCATTATGTCAGAAAAGAGCTCCAGGTGCCGCTAGGAGGTGGACACAGAATGCCACGAGGTGGCCCAGAAGAGGTAACGGAATGATACTATAAATGTTTTTGTCACCTCCCCTGGACCCCAGAGTATAACAATTTTCCTTCCAATTCTATCCGAACAAGTTTAAACTGAACCAAACCAGGGGTTTGTTTGCTTCATGCGGTCACAGGACACAAAACAAATCTTCTGGGGTTCGCCCATCATTAATCCTTATCCAAGTATTACTATTATAATAAATAAGATGCTCAGTCTATGCAGAAGTACAAGGGGGGAGCACTGGGGGGCGCTGTGTTATGTGATCATAGAGAAAGGTTAGCTCCATCTACATTGAATCCTAAATTCTCCCCATCATGGACGCCCCCTATAGTAATGTGGTAAATCTTCCATACTGTACATACCTGGTGTAGTCCTCTCCTCAGCATGGACATCTTCGTCATCCTCTGAACAACTCCTCTAGTGTCAGGTCTTCTTATACACTTGTCATCATTGTGATGTCATCATGTTCTGGTGATGTCATAATGGTCTTGGAATTCCAATGCAAAAAGTCAATCTCATTTGCATATGTAGTAGAGGTCAAACTCATTTGCATATGCTACTGACAATATTATGTGTTTTAAACCCTGGAACCCCCTTTAACGCCTCTTTAATAATCCTTAGTCCCAGCCTTGTGTATGTTTTTATCGTATTACATTCTCTTTCATATCCCTGAGTTAGGAAATATAGAACAAGTCTGATGTATAATTTCCTGTAAGATATAAGATGAGATGTCAGTGCGGAGCCCTGTGATTGGATAAAAGCAGGCCCTGTGATGATTTTATACAAGATAGGGGGCTACAAGGTGACATATAATACCATATGTATATATATATATATATATATATATATATATATATATAGTAAAGTGCAGTAGAAGATATATGACTGCACACAATATGCACCTCAGTTAAACCTTCCTGTCAATTACTGACAAAATACCAGAAAGCACTATCTTTGTTTTCAAAACAAGGTTCTGCAATAGCGCCCCCTGTGCATTATGAACATCATATTTATCAACAACACCGCACCCATTGTTGACACAAGCCTGTACTGGAATAAACATAAATATATATTTCAAATAAGTGCCAAAATCACCCCCAGACAGTCCCACAACAGCACTAACTACATATGTGCAAAATCCGACCAATCACTGTCAGGGAGTTTTGCCCTACTGCCATATTGGAGGCTCATCACCCATGAATCTTCAGACCCCAGAGTATAATAAATGGAGGCCCATGGGAGGTGCAGACAAACTAAAAAACACCTTTCTTCACATCTTGTCGATGCCCAGTCTTCACAGTAGGCTCTTCCAGCCTCTTCTCTGATGTCACGTGCCCTGATGTCACCAGTGAGGTCCAATCACATTGAGCCCACCAATGTCATGATGCTTGAACCTTGTCCAAACAGAAACTTGTTGGTGAACTTTTCAAAAAAAAATATTTTCGAAAAAAATTTTGCAAGGTTCACTCATCACTATTTGTGACTATGCCCATTCCATGCACCAAGCAGCAAGGGCAGGTGGGTGCATTTATCAGTTTTTGCTGAATGAGAGGTAAGATTGTCTGGTTGTAAAGTTGAGCATTAAACACGACGAGAATCATAGTAGAGATAGAAAATAGAAAGCACAAAGCCTTAGTCCCCATGGGCCAATTGGTACAGTACATGAATGTGACAGGCAGTACAACCCCATTGATTTTAATCCCGCTGACAGGCAGTACTGTGTATCATATCCTTATCCAAAGCAGAGACTCCACCAAATAGAATATTGACCCCATCTGTAGACAGCTGTTTGGGGTTCTTCCCTCTTATCAGGTTCACCCATCACTACCGGGTCCTGGACCCTGAGGGAGCCCCAAAGGTCCCTTGGCTACATAAAATATACCACTGTTCTAAGATATTAAGGTCCCCAATACAGATTTTGCTTTGGGGCTCAGGAGGTTTAAGTTATGCCTGTGATGGGAAGAGGTCTTTAAGATGCCCCATGGTTTGACCTTGTGCTTGGGTTACGCTTTGGGCTAAGGCATATGAGTAAAATGTAATCCGCCTCAAAATCAGCACCAAATTCTGCTGTGAACATACACTAAGCTGTAGTTTTACAGACATGTCTACAAGGAATTTTGTTGGAAAATCTGTAAATGGCCTACAAACATTCCTTTGTATAGTTATTGATCTAGAATGCCAATATCTCATCTTCTTATCAGCCAGTCAAGTAACTTGCTATTTGGTTTATGGAGTTATATTTAGGACAGTTGGGATTCTTGAAATGTCTGTTTTTCTTTTGCATAGAATGATGGAGTGTGATAATGTTGTCACTAATGTCCCTTCTGGGAATTTTACTTGTCTTAAGTGTTCAATGGGAATATGGGCGCCGGGTACTGACTAATAGGATTTTTAAAGAATTGTTTCTCTAAAAAAAATGCCTTATGTATATTTTAGTCCCTATTGTAAACATTGCATGCTTCTTATCTTCTGCTCATCTAAGAAAAAGTTTGGTCTTCAGTGAACCTGATGGAAGTCCACTAACACTAAAATGGCTGATCACCAGGGTCAGCGCCAGCACCCAGCCAACCAAGGCATGTGCTGTTGAGAAAACTTTGAATCTATATGCAAATCAGCTGTTTGGTGCACCAAAGCACCCATTTTCACTGAAGTCCATTTACTTTAATAAAGCTTGAATGCAATATCAGATAGAACCATACAATACTTTCTAAAATGTACATTGAGAAAATAGGGACATTCAGAACAGATCACTTCAAGACCATTCCAAAATCAAGTGGGGCTGGCTACTTTTGGGAAAATTTACTACAACCCATGTTGCACACTCTTTTTAGCCTGAGACATACCCAAATGTGCTGGCATTGCTCCTGAAAATTTGAAACTGTCCTGGCAAAAAGCACTCAACCCATGTTCATTGTGTAACTGTTACTGAAAGCAGCCATGTTTCCTAAATACTGGATAATCCTTTTATGGAGCTCTTTCAGGACCATATCTTAAATGTTTAATTTAGAAACTTATCAATATATATATCCTGGAGCAACAACACTGTAAGTAGAGAAGGAATTGGAAACCCTTGAAATATAAATAGTCATTGACTAAACTAGGAGATGCCCCCCCCATCCCTACTATAATATTCATAAAGTCTATTAGGGAGGTTAGAAAAGGCTTGTTATGAGCAGCAGAGCTTCTACTGCTTCATCTTCCTAGTTACTACATTGAGCAGTTGCTATGCAACACCTTGCATCTGGATTTCTGGAGTTATTGTCAAGCCTTGCCTGGTTTATTATATCTGGGGAGTAATAAAGCTTGCCAGTGTATTCCCTGTATTGGTTAACCTTTATTATTAATATACACCCTGCTTCCCCGATGCCCTGTTAACTACCTTTGTGGAGGGCAGCTGGGGAGGCCAAAGCTCTCATTCCTCGGCCTCCCCTACAGCCTCTCTGACTCTTGGTCACATGACCGACTCCACTCTACTTAGACCTGTGGCCCAAGTAGAGAGGAGTTGCTGATGTCAGTGATAGTTGGTGTGGCTGCAGGGGAGGCAGAGGAACAAGAGTTCCAGCCTCCCCAGCTGTCCTTCACATCTGGGGGCAAGGGTGTACAGTTGAAACCAGAAGTTTACATACACTATATAAAAAGACACATATGCATGTTTTTCTTACTATGTGACATGAAATCATAATAAACCTTTCCCGTTTAAGGTCAATTAGGATTACCAAAATTATTTATATTTGCCAAATTCCAGAATAATGAGAGAGAGAATTTTTAAGGCATTTTTATGACTTTCTGCAAAGTCAAAAGTTTACATACATTTCATTAGTATTTGGTACCATTGCCCTTAAACTGTATGACTTGGGTCAGACGTTTTGGATCTCCTTCCACAAGCTTCTCACAATAGTTGATAGGAATTTGGGCCCGTTCCTCCTGACAGAACTGGTGTAACTGAGCCATGTTTGGAGGCCGCCTTGCTCGCACCTGCCTTTTCAGCTTTGCCCATATATTTTTAATAGGATTGAGATCAGGGCTTTGTGATGGCCACTCCAAAACATTGACTTTGTTATCCTTAAGCCACTTAGTAACCAGTTTGGCAGTATGCTTCGGGTCATTGTCCATTTGGAAGACCCATTTGCACCCAAGCTTTAACTTCCTGGCTGATGTCTTGAGATGTTGCTTCAGTATTGCCACATAATGTTCATTCCTCATGATGCCATCTATTTTGTGAAGTGCACCAATCCCTCCTGCAGCAAAACAACCCCACAACATGATGCTGCTGTTCCCATGTTTCACAGTTGGGATGGTGTTCTTAGACCTGCAAGCTTCTCCCTTGTTCCTCCAAACGTAATGATGGTCATTATGGCCAAGCCTGAGAACACCATCCCAACTGTGAAACACGGGGGTGGCGGCATCATGTTGTGGGGTTGTTTTGCTGCAGGAGGGACTGCTGCACTTCACAAAATAGATGGCATCATCAGGAAAGAACATATTATGTGGCAATACTGAAGCAACATCTCAAGACATCAGCTAGGAAGTTAAAGCTTGGATGCAAATGGGTCTTCCAAATGAACAATGACCCGAAGCATACTGCCAAACTGGTTACAAATTGGCTTAAGGACAACAAAGTCAATGCTTTGGAGTGGCCATCACAAAACCCTGATCTCAATACTATTGAAAATTTATGGGCAAAGCTGAAAAGACAGGTGCGTGCAAGGCGACCTACAAACATGGCTCAGTTACACCAGTTCTGTAAGGAGGAATGGGCCCAAATTCCTACCAATTATTGTGAGAAGCTTGTGGAAGGATATCCCAAACGTTTGACCCAAGTCATACAGTTTAAGGGCAATGGTACCAAATACTAATGAAATGTATGTAAACTTTTGACTTTGCAGAAAGTCATAAAAATGCCTTAAAAATTTTCTCTCTCTCTCATTATTCTGGCATTTGGCAAATATAAATAATTTTGGTAATCCTAATTGACCTAAAACTGGAAAGGTTTACTTTGATTTCATGTCAGATAGTCAGAAAAAGATGCATATGTGTCTTTTTATATAGTGTATGTAAACTTCTGGTTTCAACTGTATATGTGTAATAAAGCTTATCCAGTACAGGGAATAAACTTTGTATATTCCCTGAATAACCTCTTGAGGTGATGGTGAAGCTGCTGATGGTTGAGTCTATTTCTATCCAGATTTTACTCCATTCTTGTTGTGGGGTATATTATTATTTAGTGCATTTCATTCCAGGTTCTATTGTTCTCACCATGTTCTTGTTTATTGTATTTTCTGGAATCTGTAGTTCCACTGATTTGATAGAATGCCGAGCTTCTGTTTCTCCTGCCTGTTTGCTGGTCTTGTGCACAGAAGCATCATTACAAGGCTATCCATATGGATCCACTAGCATTGACTAGAGATGGGCGAACCTCTGAAAATTCATTTCAGGTTCGGATGGTTTGGCCCAAAGATTTGTTTAAGGTCAAATAAATTTGTCACAAACCGGAAGTGAAATTATTTTACTCTGGTCTCTTCAGACCCAAGCATATAGTAGGTGGAGGAATAGGGTAGGTGTGAAAAAATATCAAACAATTATATTCACCTTCCGTCACCTCTTTTGGCCATCCTCGCAGCACCTGGTGCTATCTCTGAGTCCTGTTCTGGCCTCCTAGGTTAACTCATGCGCCCCAGTGTCACTGCTGAGGCTGACAGAAAAGCACATTACATCACCCAAGAGGCCAGAAGAGGACCCAGAGGGAGCGCCGGATGCCACGAGGATTCCTGAAACAGGTGAGAGAAGGTGAGTAAGGCTGAGGCCCCATGTTGCAGAAACGCAGCTTTTTTGTTGTTGCAGATTTTGCTGTGGTTTTATGAGCCAGTGCCAAGAGTGCATTGCGCAGAAGGTAGAAGTACAGTGGGGGAAAAAAGTATTTAGTCAGCCACCAATTGTGCAAGTTCTCCCACTTAAAAAGATGAGAGAGGCCTGTAATAGAAAAGACATAAGGGGGGTCTGGGAGGGGCTTAAGTCAATTTCGGGTCATAAACAGTCTGCCTGCCAGATTGAGGCAGATGTTAATTGGCTTAATGAACTAAACCTATTCTTCAACAGATTTGATCACACACCAGCTCCTCCCACCCCAGTATGTCCTTCAGCTCCCCCCACCACAATGACTTCACCCCATGCGGCCACTTCCCAACAGACCAGTAAATCCAGAAATCCGTCTTTATCTGACCACAGTCTGACCTTCACACGGGCCCAGGTGAGGAAGGAGATGAAAAAGATCAAGGCGAGGAAAGCCGCAGGGCCAGATGACATCAGTGCAAGGCTAATTAAGACTTGCGGGGACTAGCTGTGTGGTATAATTACATATATGTATAATATGAGCCTGAGGCAGGAAATAGTCCCTGAATTATGGAAATCTTCTTGTGTGGTACCAGTTCCAAAGAAACCCCACCCTATGGACCTCAATGACTACAGACCTGTAGCACTGACATCCCACCTGATGAAGATCTTAGAGAGATTGGTTCTCACACATCTCCTCTCTCTAGTGAGCCCCGCTATGGACCCCCTCCAGTTTGCTTATCGGCCGGGCATTGGGGTAGATGATGCCATCATCCATCTTCTGCACAGGGCTCTGTCTCACCTGGAGAAACCAGGGAACACAGTGAGAATAATGTTCTTTGACTTCTCCAGTGCTTTTAACACCATACAGCCCAGGTTATTGAGGGACAAGCTGG
Source organism: Leptodactylus fallax (assembly GCA_947044405.1). NCBI lineage: Eukaryota > Metazoa > Chordata > Amphibia > Anura > Leptodactylidae > Leptodactylus > Leptodactylus fallax. Next base: position 114,471 of record CAMRHE010001247.1, read on the forward strand.
GCCTTGCTGGAGTGGACCACCACCTCTCCAACTGGATCCTAGACTACCTCACAAATCGACCTCAATACGTGAGAGCCCAAGACTGTGTGTCAGGTACCGTGATCTGTAATACGGGGGCACCTCAGGATACGGTTCTCGCCCCTTTCCTCTTCACACTGTACACTGCAGATTTTAGGTGCAACTCATCCAGCTGCAACCTACAGAAGTATTCTGACGACTCTGCAATAGTAGGCCTCATCACAGATGATGATGACAGGGAGTACAGAGAACTGAACCAGGATTTTGTGGACTGGTGCCACCGGAACCACCTGAAGATTAACGCGGGGAAGACCAAGGAGATGGTGGTGGACTTCCGTAAAGGCAGAAGCCCTCCTAAACCAGTGGACATCCTGGGAACGGGCATCGAGATTGTGAACACCTATAAGTACCTGGGTTTGCTCCTTAATAATAAGCTGGACTGGGCAGATCATATGGAGGCCCTGTACAGGAAGGGCCACAGCAGGCTCTACCTGCTTAGAAAGCTGAGAGCCTTTGGAATCCGGGGGGCACTTCTTAGAACTTTCTTCAACTCGGTAGTGGCATCAGCCATCTTCTTTGGAGTGGCCTGCTGGGGGAGCAGTATATCAACCAGGGACAGAAATAAACTTGACAAGCTGATTAGAAAGGCCAGCTCTGTCCTGGGGAGCCCACTGGACCCAGTGCAGGTGGTGGGTGACAAAAGGATACTGTCCGTGGTGAGCTCCATGCAGAAGAAGAAGTCCCATCCCATGCATGAGACTGTGATCGCGCTGAGCAGTACTGTCAGTGACCGATTGCTCCACCCTAGGTGTGAGAAGGAGTGCTATCGGAAGTCTTTCCTCCCCACCGCGGTTAGGCTGTACAACCAACACCGACCTAAGCGGAGATCAATACACACAGAGAACTGAAATATCTTTCTGCCTGTTATATCCCCCCCCCCCCACTTCCTATCTGTCTGTCGGCTATCAAAGTAATGCCTCTTACCTTGGAACATTCCTGTACATGTTGTATTTGTATTTGTATCTGCTTATCTTTGCTGCTGTAACACACTGAATTTCCCCATTGTGGGACTATATTATTATTATTATTATTATTATTATTATTAATTGACATCATAGGTAGACCTCAACTATGAGAGACAAAATGAGAAAACAAATCCAGAAAACCACAGTATTATTTTTTTGAAGCAGAATCTCATTGAATGGTCTATATGAGGAGACAGGAATGTTACAAACACCTCCACACAACTGGTTTTAATATGAATGCATGTGGAGTAGTTTTTTTGTTTTCGTCAAACAAAACCAAGACATTAGGAAATGTAATCCTGCCTGGCTCCCATATTGTAAGCACTGGTTCTCCATGTTTTACAATCTTTAGACCAGCTGTCTCTAATATCAGATTGTAAGGCAAAATCTTGGAATACTTTCCAGCATGTTTCATCAAATCATATTAGACACGTCTTGTTTTTTGTGGAACGTGTAACTCCAGAACAGATGGATGTGATTTTCTTTAGCGCATGCCTGGGCTATGTGTGTGGCAATAGGAGGATAAAGGATTTAGATACATTTATTTATCTTGATAATTTTTGTCTGCACTTTATCAATTTGAAAATGAAAAGTAGCAGCAATGAATGATGAGAACTGCATTGTGTTATTCCTCAGTAATACCAACTGGAAATGTATCAGGCTGCTCTAAAGGCTCCTCTGGGTATACTGAAGACATCAAAATATTGGAGACACCTCCTTGACTTTACTCTCTAGGGCCAACAGGACCAAATGCCAGAGGTCCTCCTACATACTATAATATCTAATAATTATTATTAACCATGACAGACTATTAATGGGAAAGGATTGGCAGTGTACCTAGAGAGAACTGATGCCCTACAACACAACAAAGCACCACTCTGAATATACTCCTCTAAAATACATGATAAGCTCACTATGCCGTAACAATATCGGTATCTATGAGTCTTCCCATAACATAAAATGATAGCATATCCAGGTGCGAATATAAAGGGATGGGTGGATGGGAACAGTTGCCCCCCATAAGAGTTGTGGCTTCCTCTGACTCAGATTTTATTTTTACACTACAAGGGCAATGGCTGCACATGCCTGTCAGGCAGCTTCCTTACCGATGTAGCAGAATCTCTGACTCTGAGGTTCCATCTCGTCCTTGGTTCCCAATCCGGAGACAGAGTCCGTGATCATCCCAGACAGTTTTATTCTAAATACAGTGCAGGGTGTTCTTGCACCTTGTATTATGTCTGCAGGTGTACAGCTGCAGTTTGGTACCTACCCTAACTACCTAAGCTAGAAAGCAAGAGGAACATTAAAGAGGACCTTTCACCACCCTCAACAAATCCAGTTCTTTGCATCATGTGAAAGGTTATGCTCCACTGATTCTGGCACAGTTAAATTTTTTCTCTAGACCCCATTGTTCTTGATCATGTTAGTTTTGGTGCCTGATATGCTATTTACGCTCTGTACTGTCAGGAGGGCGGGGTCAGGCAGGAGCAGACAAGGAATGTTATTCTGAGCTCTGACACTGGCTGCCTCTGATTGGTGCTCTGAATCACACCTCCTGCCTGACACCGCCCTTCTGACATTACAGAGCTTAAATAGCACATCAGGCACCAAAACTAACAGGATTGTTTGCTTGGGAACCGTGAGGGCTAGAGAAGAAATTCCAATGGAGCTGGAATCAACGGAGCAGCACCTATTAACAGATGCTAAGAAATTGAATTGGTGGAGGTGGTAAAAGATCCTCTTTAAGGCCATCAACATACACTCAAATCATACACATAAATCTCAGACTCTTACAGTCTCCAGGAGTACAGTCCTACAACCCAGTGGGATGTGTATGGATGGCCTTACCTGTGTATAGTATTTAGGATAAGGTATAATGTTACTGGCCTGCCTTATCAAGGGAGTTAACAGTACAATCTCTAAATAGGTCTCACTCCACTGATTCCAGCACAGTTGGAAATTTTTCTCTATCTCTCACTATGACTGAGCAATCAGTGCTGTTATTTTTGCTGCCTAATATGCTCTTGGGCTCTTTGGCGGTGTCAGGCAAGAGCAAGCAAGGGGGTGTGATTCAGAGCTCCAATTAGAGGTGGACCGTGTAAGAGCTCAGAATCACACCCCTTGTCTGCTCACACCTCCTGCCCTCCTGACAGTACAGAGCCGAAATAACATATGAGGCACCTAAACTAACAGCACTTATTGTTTCGGAATGGTGGGCACCAGAGAAAAAGTTCCAACTGTACTGGAATCAGTGAAGCAGCACCTATTAAATGATGCAAAGAGCTGGACTTGGAGGAGGGGGGAAGGTTCTCTTTAACTCTCCAGCCCTCTAATAATAATGAGATGGGTCAGTTCATTCTGTCCTAGTCTATACAGCAAAGCTGACAAGTGAGTTGCAGAAATCAGGAGTCTATTATGCCTGCTTTAGGTGCTTATGTAAAATCTAGAATATTTCAAGATTTTTTTTTATGTGACTAGTAACATAAAATATGAAAGAAAAAGTAAAAATTTAAAAAATGGAGACACTAAAAGACTGAGTTAAATAGTACATCATTTTTGATGATGAAGTTATTGTATTTGCTTGATGGTTGGTTTCTGGAAAAAAAAACAATAAAGGATCAAAAAAGAAGATTTATGAAATACCATTAGGAACAATTTTGGCTTCTGAAGAAAGCCGCTAGATATTTATTGATAGATATGAAAAGTCTACTTAGATGGAAATATTTTGTACAAAATGCAAAGAGGTCTGGTGCACATCTGAAGACCGGAGACATTAAAAGTACAGACTGTACCCTCATTACGGTAAACACATGCACTCATCTATCCCTTGACGAGTGTAGTGTGCGCACATTTCACTTCCTACAAATTTGATGGACGTCCTCCTGAGCACAGTCTGATGGAAAGATAGGAGTAAAGTGACATCTTTCCAAATCAGTTACCAATAAACTAAAAGCTGTTTCTGCTTAAGTATATCTGCGATCATTTAGTGAGCTTCACTTATGTGGAGGGAAATAGAAAAGCTTCTGCTTCTTGGACGTAATGTGACACAGTAAACAAGTGAACAAGAGTTCTAGAAATTGAAGAAATGAATGCACTAAATGTAACTCATCCTCTTCATAAGAACAAGTGACACTTCATTATGTTCAAGGCCTCATACCAAGGTAGGGTCAAGTAGCACTCATCCCAAACTTCAGATGCATGAACTTATGTAAAGGTGCAAATAATGTTTCCACTTAGTCTTAGTATCAATATCAACAATGCCACAGGGTACGATTGGCCCCAGCTATAGGACCCCTTCTGTTCAAGAGGATGAAGGGACAGAGGTAGCTGCCACATGTTATGCAGGGAACTAATGTTATGTCCTGACATCCCCATGTTCTGTTCAGATGGATAGAAGGGACTACTTGTGCATGTTCATGAAACATCATGTGTCTCTTCTTCTATGTTAATTTCAAATTTCCAACTTACTGTCTTACATGGCCAATGTGTACTAAAGTGCCCCTGAGGTAGCCGGTGACCACATGTTATGCAGGTGGTTGGCTCCGCAACCGGAACCCCCCCGGGGGGAAAAAAATATATATTTACTATAAGTTAATAAAGGCTAGTTAAAGGTAAAATGACAGGGCTAAAGACAAGCAAATGTACAATATAGCCTGAACAATTTCAGGCAATCTCAATGTTTCTACTTGTACTCTGTCCACTTCTGCAGTATAGACACTGATGACAAATACTCAAAACTTCCCCTGTGCCTGTACATGAAACATCATGTGTGCACCCCCCCGCCGGGCCCCCGGGCCCCCCCCTCTTCTACTCACGGTATCAGGATCTTGAGAAATGAGTCATATTTAACATATATGGACCAACTTACTGCAAGAACCAACAGCAGACCACCCACACACACACCCCCCCAAACCCAAACACAACGGGAAACGGTCTTACATGGCCAATGTCCCGTACATCAACAGCACTGCGAGCCCTGTGGTATCCATATACACAGCCTGCCAATGCAGTCCCGCGCCCGGCCAGGTCCTTCCGGGGGCCCACCATGTGCCGTTGCTTTACACCGGTATGTCTCTGGACCAAGAAACAGCTTAGCGGTACAGAAAAAACCCCCACCCAGGCAAAAAAAATCACTTGCTCTAAGCATGCAGCTGCTCTCTCTCTCGTCACTTCCTGCTTCTCTGCTCACACTCTGTCTCCAGAACAGGCAAGCTTAGACATAAAAGGGGGGGGGTCTCACTCCAGCATCATGTCACAATTACAATGGCTGCTGTCTTAAAGGAACAGAATCACAGAAATACATCAACATTAACAGTTTATACAGCAAGAAGCTTAAGACAACGGGTCTCTTACATATCCCCCCACTTTAACCGAGTGGCATCCATGTCTATGACTGTATATCCAGAGGGGGGGGCTGTGAGGCAGGGGGGGGTGGACGGCGGTGGGGGGGGGGGCCCAAACACACCCCCCCGGCCGCGCCCCCAAGTGGGGGGGGGGGGGGGGGGGGGGGGGGGGGGAGTCCGCAACCAGAAATGAACGCACACGCGGTAGTTCAAGAAAAAAATATATATTTACTATAAGTTAATAAAGGCTAGTGTAAAGGTAAAATGACAGGGCTAAAGACAAGCAAAACATATCAGCCCATTCAAGGGATTGACTGAAGAAACGGGGCGGCGGCTTGGGAGAAATATAACACACAGAATAGTATGAGTTGGTAATTGGTGTTTGTCTTGGGCTTTTGAGCACAGTTCCTTTCAGGTGGACCGTCCTTCCCCTTCTCGACCAAGAACGACTGCACTGGGGACCCCCCTTCAATAACAACCCATTTTAATATGCCCATACTTATTAACTTTGAAGTTTAAGGTTGACCCGCATTACCCCTGGACACACCTCGGCTCCACAAAGCCCACCTCTACAAAACACCAACCATCAATCATTACACATATGGGCAAAGGGAACTGCCAACACACAAGTATGAGTTGGTAATTGGTGTTTGTCTGGGCTTTTAGGGGGAACCCCTGGGACCCCCTTCTATAACAACCCATTTCAAGCCCAACAACTAGTAGGGCCCGCCCCCGCCCCCCCCGGCCCAACAAACCCAACAAAAAGGGGGGTTTGGAAGGGATTATCCAGACCCTCTTTTTGGATTGGGACTGGCTGAATTTGCTGGGATATTTGTTGAAAGTTAGGGACTGCCCCAGAAAATTTGGGCCAAGTTGTTAATTACTGTATGTATGCCTTACTTGGTCATATGTAGAAATGATAGGAGTGACTCCAAAAAAAGAGAGGTAGGGGACCGTGCTTTACCAAGGTTGCTTTAATAAACTCTAAAACACAACGCGTTTCGAGGATCAATGGTCTTCTTTATCAAGTGTACAAGAGAGCCTGGAGGGGTTAGCTGTAAGAAGCAGAAGTATGTCACTTCGGCGTTTTTGTTTTTTTACTTAAGTTTACTTGGTCATATGGATATCATAGAGGGGGATCTTCTGTTTGGGGCTGATAAGAAAGGAGAGATGCTTTTAAAGGTAGTTCCTGCTCTGGTGGACTCTCCAATCCATACATTAACTTTACATTAACTTTACATGTAATGCTATATTGCCTTGGCATCAACCACTATGGGAAATATAGCTGGATGTAACTGATCGAGTCTTGTAGAAAAATCATGGGGCAGGGAAGGGAGGGCTTTGTGTTGCATTATAGTTCAGGAAGTAAATATAATATATATATATATATATATATATATATATATATATATAAAACAAGACACAAATTAAGGCTCTATTCACATGTATATTTGAACATCTGTTGCAAATCAGATCTGAGGATAAGGGAAGCACTAAATAAAGAAATGCCGGACACTGGATAGACCATCCGCGTTGTGGTTCCTGTCAACATCTATTTAGTGTGAATCTATTTTGGGGAAGATGTTCTGTAATTTAATGTACTAGCATATAAAATACTGGTGATACTATAAAGCTGTATGCTACATAAAGAGACAAATACCGTGAAGTAGGAGGCATTTGCTTTAAATGTGTAACACATTTCTTCACATATCTGCTCAAGTGATGAAAAGGAAGTGGGAAATTTTGCTCTTGTAATCTACATGTAGTTGTGCTGTTTCTGTGCAACTTTACTGCCTTACAAAAAATGCACCAAAAATGACAAATAATTCAATCAGATAGACCTGAGGTAATTTGTAAAGAGGCCATGAAACATCAAAGATACTAAAGTATGAAATCCAATATTTGCCTCTTGTGAACAGGCCATCCAAAAATTGCTTGGGATCGATTTATGTTTTCTGTGCGGCTTATCACCATGTTTTGCCACAATTTTTCCAAGTCATGGTTGCTCAGACTCTAAAAGTTGGAAAGTGGAAGTAGAAAAAAACATGGTCTTAAGGCTGAGGCCCCATGTTATGGAAACATAGCTTTTTTTGTTGCAGATTTTACTGCGTTTTTTTGAGTCAAAGCCAAGATTGGCTGCAAAAGGAATGGGAAATATATAGGAATCACTTATACTTCTACCTTCTTCTCAATCCACTCCTGGCTTTGGCTCAAAAAATTGCAGCAAAATCTACAGCAAAAAAAGTTGTGTTTCTGCAATGTGAGGCCTTAGCCTAAGGATGTGGCTCCATGTTGCCAAAACACAGCTTTTTTTGTTGCAGATTTTGTTGTGGTTTTTTGAGCCAAAGCCAAGAATGGCGACAAAAGGAATGGGAAATATATTGGAAGCTCTTATACTTCTACATTCTGCTCAATCCACTCCTAGCTATGGCAAAAATCTGCAACAAAAAAAGCTGTGTTTTTGCAACGTGGGGCCTCAGCCTAAAGGGGTTTTCCATGCTAAAGATATTTATGACCTATCAATAGAAGCTAAGCGGCAGCAACCCAGCCTGGCCACTACGTAATAAACAAAACTGTCTGTTTTTGGCTCTGTTGTTTGTGTTAGTTATGGTGGCTGATGCCAACAGTGTCGCACCCCCACCTCGTAAGGATAGATCATTAATATCTATAATCCAGAAAACCCCTTTAAAATACTTGTGTACATGGCAGAACCTTAGTACAGGCTGGCACTGCCTGGCATCTTAATGCTTCAAAGGGAGAGTCCAATGCAGCATGCCACCAGTTGAGATATAGGACCGGGGTAAGGGTTCAAATACTTTGCATTTTGGCTCTCTACAATGCAGAGATAAGATGAAGCTGTAAGATGCCAGGTAGTGTAGGCTCTCTACAATGCAGAGATAGGATGAAGCTGTAAGATGACCTAGTAGTGTAAACTTCTTATTAGGTAGCATAGTTAAAAGGTCATGTGCATACAGAGATACATTGTCCTCATGACTCCATACTAACTAGGTGTATGTGATCTGTCATGGAGTTTCTGCATGGCACCATACAACAGAGATATTCTTCCCTCCTTGCTTCAAGTGGAAGTACCCCTCTAATACAGAGAAACAAAAGGGTTGCCTTGAAGGGAACCTGTCACATGAAAATGCTGTTCAATCTGCAGACAGCATGTTATAGAGCAGGAGGAGCTGAGCAGATTGATATATAGGTTTGTGGGAAAAGATTCAGTATAACCTGTCATTTATCCATTGAAATCTTAACTCCTTCTTTGCTGAGAGGTTGTACTGAATCTGTTCCCAAAACCCTATACTGTATACCAGTAATGGCGAACCTTTTAGAGACCGAGTGCCCAAATTCCAACCCAAAACCCACTAATTTATCAAAAAGTGCCAATAGGCAATTTAACCTTAATACTGTGCGGATCCACAATTGGGGACAGTTATGGGCTCGCAAAATACAGTTGCATGAATAGGGCTTTACAGAGCTTTCAATGATACAAATAACTTTGTACTGCATTTGGTACTTTTGAACAATTAATGTTTGCCACTTACATCGCACAGGATCTGTTTTATAGTGACCGAGCAATGTTATTACAGCCTGTAATAATATCACATGTCTGCTATAAAACAGATACTGTGTGATATAAATAGTGAAGGACCCGCACACAGTACAATCTGACCCACAGTGGCCCCACTCAGTACACTTTGCTCCAAAGTGGCCCCAAGATAGTACAATCTGCTCCACAGTGGCCCTCACACAGTACTATATGCTCCACAGTGGCCCCCACACATTACAATGTGCTCCACAGTGGCCCCCAGACAGTACAGTGTGCTCCACAGTGGCTCCCAGACAGTACAATGTGCTCCACAGTGGCCCCCCACACAATACAGCATGCTCCACAGTGGCCCCCACACAGTACAATGTGCTCCACAGTGGCCCCCACAGTACAATGTGCTCCACAGTGGCCCCCACACAGTACAATGTGCTCTACAGTGGCCCCCAGACAGTACAATGTGCTCCACAGTGGCCTCCACACAGAGTAATATACTCCACAGTGGCCACCACAAAGTATAACATGCCCGAGTACTTATCTGCACTTCCACGAAGAGCAGCCGGGCAACCTCCTTCCACAAAAGGAAGCGCTGATGAAAGACGTCATCGCGCCTGCATCAGGGCAGAGGTTACAATCTTCTGTCTGTGTAAGCCGTGGATCCGTGGCCTATACTGACAGTTTTCAGGTGTATGTGCACTGTCCCAGATTCCCCATTAGCAAGTTATCCAGGAACCTGGCTGGGGCAATGGCACACGTGCCCACAGAGAGGGCACTGAATGCCCCCTCTGGCACACGTGCCATAGGTTCGCCACCATGGCTATATATCAATCTATTCACCTCCTTCTGCTGTATAACATGGTGCCTGCAGATTGGACTACATTTTACATGTGAAGGGTTCACTTAAAGATTAAAACCTATCATTATCACCTATCCTGTGGATATTGGTAGGGGTCTGACCTTTGGTAACTCCACGTTCATAAGAATGGTGGTTTTGTGTTACCTGTTTGAATGGAGCAGCAGTCGAACAAGTACATTATCAATCCATTCAACTCCATGTAAGTGATAAGGATAGCCACAAACTGCACTCAGCAGTTCCAAAGACCTTACATGGTGAGACACTAACCGCCTATGTTCTGGCCATCAGTGCACTGTTGGCTTTCTAGCAGTATATAACACTGCACATCTCTGAGGACATGAAAGGTCCTCTTGAACAATGGCACTATTGGTACATGTAATGCCAGGAGTAACATCATTTACATAGGAATTTCCCGTTTCGGCTGAAATGACACATCCATTAAGCACGCTTCCCATAAGGACCAAGATATGAAACCCTGCACTATATGAAACGCGTTGGTACAGGAGACCATGTGTTAAACTTGTCTCTGTGATACATTTGTAAGTGCATAAATAAAAGTTGGAAAAGAGTCAGGACAGGATATCGGAAGATTCTACTGAGTTAGTATGCCGGCATGGCTTGGAATAAGGCTTACAAGTGTTCATTGACCTAGTTTAGTTCAGCAGAATGTAGGTTGTTGTGTGTGTATTATGCTACCAAAAAAGAAGACAAATAACCTGCTTGGCTTGAAGCAATTACATAATAATTTCTACATTGTGGTAAGGAAGGGAATGAAAATCATGTTATTGAAGCATAATATGCCATTGTTTGTGGCTTTCTGTATACTGGTATCCTGCTGTCTCATGACACCAGGTACTTTTTCACAGAGGATTTTTAAGCGACTCTCAGTATAATCAGATCTTAATAATGAAGGTTCTTGTAGTTCCATAATAATCATACGGATATTACAAGCCCAGATGTGGATTCCAGCCCTTGACAAGCAATCCGCAGTTCTTACACACATTAACAGACAGTACTATTAATAGACAGTGTTATTAATGCGCCACCTATTGATTTTAGCCTTCACCTACAAAAAAAAAAAAAATTTGCAAATATTATCTAATAAACCAAGTGACATCTGAACAATGCTCATGTCCAAGATAACAAGTAAGAATTAAGCCAGTCAGAGCCAAACCATAGTTGACATGACTCAAGAATGTGACAGATTATATTGCCACATCTATTGCCTTCTAACATTCAATATGACACTGCCAGACTGATGAGACACTTTTGGTGGCACGCATTACGCTATCAAAATTTTGGAATACCCATATCCCACCTGTACTCTGGGAATGGGTACAAAGAGTAGACAATATCTACAGACAAGAAGAGTTAGCACATTGGAAGTCTAGATCACACACAAATTTACTCAAATCTGGGTGGCATGGGCGAGTTATAGGAACTATGTCTAAATGAGGTCAAACCATCTAGCTTCTTCATTTATGCTCTTCTACTCTCTATTAGTCCATTAGTCCACTCTGCTACATCTGTATGTAACATTTATAAATTCGAAAATTCAGGCAAAGATTCCGTGTTTAAAGGGGTTTTCCAGGCAAAAAACATTTTTGAAATAAGGTCAGTTAGTGCTATTAATAGGTTAATAAGTGCAAATAAATACCTTTATCAGTGTTTTATGTGATTTCTGGGTTTCTCTGGGAGCTCCTGGTATCTTCTGCATTTGCTTACATGAGTAGCTTCCTGTTCTGTTTTCCTACAGCTACCATGATGTATTGCACTTCACTTAGAGCTGACTCACACTACCTCACTCTCTCACTCCCTCCTCTGCCCTCTCTCACACCCCCCTCCCTGTCTCCCTAGCTACCCTGCACACCACTAGCCCTTCCTAACTAACTCAACCCCCTCCATCATACTTACCTATCTTCCTGTCCAGAGGAGGAGGAGGAGCCGGACCCTCTGAAGGAAGTGATGTCCCTTGCCCAGAAGATCCGGACAGGAAGGCAGGTAAGTATAATGGGTTGGGTAGGGGGTGTTAGTATAGGTGATGTTCCATTTCTGGAAATGGAACTACACTGGAAAATCTGAAAATGTGCCTGGGGCGGCCACATGAGGTGATCTGGATAAATATACATTTTTTATAAACTAAGTAAGTTAAAAGGTAGGAGGATGTTTAGCTTAGTGTAGAATTATCATTTTATCCCGGACAACTCTTTTAAAGAGGATCTGTCACTAGGTCTCAAAAGCACAATGGTATACAGTTAGGTCCATAAATATTTGGACAGAGCCAACATTTTTCTAGTTTTGGTTCTGTACATTACCACAATGTTGAAGTTCAGACTTTCAGCTTTAATTCAGTGGGATGAATTACTTGGTTGTTCCCCCTTTGTTAGCAATGACTGCCTGAAGTCTTGAACTCATGGACATCACCAGACGCTGCTGTGTTTCCTCCTTGTTAATGCTCTGCCAGGCCTTTACTGCAGCGGTTTTCAGTTGCTGTTTGTTTGTGGCCTTTCTGTCTGAAGTTTAGTCTTTAACAAGTGAAATGCTGCTCAACTGGGTTGAGATCAGGTGACTGACTTAGCCATTCAAGAATATTCCACTTCTTTGCTTTAATAAACTCCTGGGTTGCTTTGGCTTTATGTTTTGGGTCATTGTCCATCTGTATTATAAAACACCGACCAACTAGTTTGGCTGGATTTGAGCACATAGTATGTCTCTGAATACCTCAGAATTAATCCGGCTGCTTCTGTACTGTGTCACATCATCAATAAACACTAGTGACCCAGTGCCACTGGCAGCCATGCATACCCAAGCCATCACACTGCCTCTGCCGTGTTTTACAGATGATCTGGTATGCTTTGGATCATGAGCTATACCACACCTTTGCCACACTTTTTTCTTTCCATCATTTTGGTATAGGTTGATCTTGGTTTCATCTATCCAAAGAATGTTCTTCCAGGACTGTGCTGGCTTTTTTAGATGTTTTTAAGCCAAGTCCAATCTAGCCTTCTTATTCTTGAGGCTTATGAGTGGCTTGCACCGTGTATTGAACCCTCTGTATTTACGTTCATGCAGTCTTCTCTTTATGGTAGATTTGGATATTGATAAGTCTACATCCTGGAGAGTGTTGTTCATTTGGTTGGCTGTTGTGAAGGGGTTTCTCTTCACAATGGAAATTATTCTGCGATCATCCATGACTGTTGTCTTATGTGGGCGTTCAGGTCTTTTTGCATTGCTGGGTTCACCAGTGCTTTCTTTCTCAGGATGTACCAAACTAGATTTTGACACTCCTAATATTGTAACAATTTCTCAGATGGGTTTTTTTCTGTTTTCGCAGCTTAAGGATGGCCTGTTTCTCCTGCATGGAGAGCTCCTTTGACCGCATGTTTTCTTCACAGCAAAATCTTCCAAATGCAAGCACCACACCTCAAATCAACTCCCGGCCTTTTATCTGTTTAATTGAGAATGACATAACGAAGGAATTACCACACCTGCCCATGAAACAGCCCAAGAGTCAATTGTCCAATTACTTTTGGTCCATTTAAAAACAGGGTGGCACATGTTAAGGAGCTGAAACTCCTAAACCCTTCATCCAATTTTAATGTGGATACCCTCAAATGAAAGCTGAAAGTCTGGACTTTATGTCCATGTCCATTATAAAACTATAAGTTGAATATGTTTCAGTAAACAGGTAAAAAAAAAACAAAATTTGTCTCACTGTCCAACTATATATGGACCTATATGTAAATACTGATTGTGATGATGATGCGTGACAGGAGGATTGAAGGTATCTAACATTACTGACTAAATTCAGACCTTCGAATTTAATCCAGGAACAATGTAGAGATTTTTACTTCCCAATTTTTAACTAAATTTAATGAGAGTGAATTTCTCTCATAGCCACCTGTGTGATCCCTCACATTATTAGTGCAGTTCTTTTTATTTAATGTAGGATTGAACTTCATTGCCTTATCCCTATTCCAAAGCACTTTTTCATGTTGAAGATCTTAATGGAGTGCTTGTTTGGTTCCTGACTCCCTGGGGATGAGACCTTGAATCACTGTATGAAAGGTCCAGGAAGGGCTATAGTGAAGCTTATACTGTATTAGAGTCTGTAGAAATGTATGGATCAAATGTTAGTAGCCACTTTGTGTGCATTATCATGGCATAAAGAGGTGAACAATGTGGACAGCAACATTTGCCAGCATTAAAACATGCCTCGAGTTTTCATAATTTACATTTTAGGAAAAAAATGTATTAAATATTTTCAAATTACTAACTAAATATGTAATCACTTTACTATGGAGAAGTCTGAACTTTACCTTGTGCGTCAGACAGTGTGTAGACATGGGAGGAATGAAGGAAAATGGCCCTTGGGCATGTTATGTAATAACCAAACCATTACCGTACTAAGAATCAGTCTATGCTATAGCTGTTTCCACGAATTCTATGGAATGTAACAACACTTTATATCCTGGGTATAAAATAAATACCAATTTCCACAAATGAGTTCATCGCATGTTATAAGAAAAGAATGAGACAATGATGTAAAGCTAAAAAAGAGACTACACAATAAACAATATGGGAGCCTTGGCATGGACTGGTTAATCCTGAAAGTAGGGCATACAGAGGACAGCCCCTTTAAAGGATTGCTCAGAAAACATAATGTATGAAGATTATAGGCTCTTAAAGAAGACCTGAGATATGTATTCATTACATACTTGTATTTCTCATGAAATAACAATTCTGAAGCAACTTTCTAAGAACCCGGCATTGTGTCGCCCCTCTATTATTACTCCTGGAAATGTATTTATTACAATGACAACTGTCAATGAAGCATGTCCCACTCTAATATTATTTTATGGGAAACATAAATATTTTCTATAATAGCAATGTCAAGTGAGGTGACAGATTCTATTCTACATGGATTTATCTCTTGTGGGGTTTCCATTAATATTACATTAAATTTAATTATTGCAGAAATGTTTTGCAACATTTTATGTTTTAATTTTTCACAATTTACTCAATTGTTGTGAATAACGCTAGGTTCACAATAGGGTTCGGGTTTCGGTCCTTCAGTCCGCTTGGGGACCTGAAAGACGGATACTATATCTGCTTAAAAAGGGGTTACACCCCATAGACTATATTGGGGTCTGCAAAGTTTCCACTCAGTTTCTGACAATTTTAAGCGGAATGGGGGACAGAGTCTCATACAGAGACTCGAAGGCTAGTGTGAACCTAGCGTAAAGCTGTCCATGAAATTTTGATAGCTGCCAGCCAAAAGCTATCTCGCAACAACTCCACCATATGCATGCATGTTCGCTTTGGCCAAGCAATGCACATGTACTGATCTGGGAAAGGAAGAAAGCTGCTGAGCTGTCTGGGAGCAGCTTGTCTCAGCAAGAACAAAAGCAATTGAAATCCAGCTGCTTGATCTTTATGTTCCCCAACATCTTCCATCAGGGAAGAGTCAGAAAGTTCCTGTACACATTAGCTGGTTGGCCGAACCCATTGAAATTGGCAGGTCGGGCTGATAAATATCTAGTGTGTATAGAAAAATAAGAAAATGGTCCGTAACCTAGAATTGCTCACAGCACAGAGTTGGACACAAATATATTAATATACACCAAAGTACCCCAAAGTTTTTTTCCCCAGTGTTGCTCTCCAGCTCTACTATGACACCAGGGATATCATAGCATTACTGAACATTGCCACTAGGGTAAAAACCATAACACTTCCTCATATCTTTAACACTAGGTTCCCACTAGAGTTTGGGTTTCCGTTTTCTGGATCCTCTTGGGGACCTGAAAAACGGAAACCTTATCCACTAAAAAAGCGTTTACCCGAGGAAACCTGCGGACCCGAAAAATGTATCATCTATGAGTTAAATATATGATTACTCCATGTGTTTGTTGGTAGAGTATAAATATACACTTTAGGCATGAAGAGGTTTTCAGTCTTTGGATGTAATGGAGAATGTTCTAATTTTTCACAGCAAAATCTGGAAAATGGTAAAATTGAAAATATTAAGTATATTATAAAGCTGCAGAGCTATTAACTATGAGATAATTAAAGGGGTCGTTTGAGATTCACAAAAATTGGGGCTCAGGGGATGGTGTAAAATAGCAAAATATGCATTACTTACCTGCTGAACTGCTCTAGTGCCACCATTCCAGCCCTCACCACCAGGGCGGCAGTGCTCGCATTGTTAGTATGTGAATGCTATAGCCAATCAAAGGTATACTATACTGTTAAGGCTGCAGTGGTCGTGTGTTTTTGACATGACTTTGTTGCTGCAGCTCTGTAAATAAAGTGGGGAGGACCAGAACACCGTCTCTAGAGCGGAGAGTGATATTACAGGTAAATAGTGCGTTTTTGTTAAATTTACCCCATTCCATGCCTGTGCCTCAATTTTTGCTAATTTTTGACAACCGCTTTAATTGTGATTATCAAGAAGACCCTTTAATCCATGCTTTAGGACAGTTAAAATTGTGCCAAAAGTTGCATAGGAAAAAACAACATGCAGTTTTTTTGTTTTTTCAATTATAATTTTTTATTAAATTTTGCTTTACAAAGAGAAAACACAAGTACAAAGATAATCCAAAAAGTGAAAAGAATGCACAGAACATACAGGCCCGCAACAGGAGAGCCAGAAAAAACATATATGAATATAGAGGTGTACAAACATTATTAGCAGAAATGTAATACAAAGAAAATACGGGAGTTTGGGTTTCCGATTTCTGGATCCGCTTGGGGACCCGAAAAACGGAAACCTTATCCACTAAAAAAGCGTTTACCCAAGGAATGGGGGGGACACAGGACTAGAACCACGAGGGAGAGGAATGGGGGAGGGAACATAATGTCATACTACAGTGAGGTCAAAAAGGGTAAAGGGAAACAGAAGACCAGTCGCCAAGACCTAGATATCATGAAGCACCCAAAAGGTATCCCAGAGCTTCCAAACCTTATCAATCTTCTATTTAGAAGGGCCGTCAAGTTCTCAGGAGTTCTAGTTTCTCAAATTCTAGCGTACAGCTCCTCCAAAGAAGAAACGGGAGATCTCCTCCAATGTTTAGCAATGAGACATCTAGCAGATGTGAGTACATGCAGTTTTGATGCTATTTTTGGTGCAGTTTTTAATTTTACAGGTGAAATTAAAAGCTGCACCAAAACAAAGCATCAAAACTGTAGGCAGATTTTTTTTACAATGCAGTTTTAACTGTACCCAACTGCTAGTGTCAGCAATACATATACCATAGAAGCAGTGGTGAACCTAGTCTCTTTGCTGCCTGAGGTGGACTATAGAAAGACGCCCCCCCCCAAAAAAAAAAAACAAAAAAAACTGAGTTTCCATGCTACTAGTTTAACACACTGTTATCGTCGCACAATATACACAATACACAAAGTTATAAAACAGTTTTTAAGAATTCTTCTTCCTGTATTACTTCAGTATCAGATCAACAACACGGCATTAACAATGAAAGTAACTTCACACATCTTCTGCTTGGTGGATGGACGAGGCCACGTGGCCCCCATTCTCTATAATAGGAGCCCGCAGATAGCTGAGTACTGGACTTCGGCTATCTTTGGCACTCCCATTGAAGTGAATGAGAGCCACGCGGGTTCGTCCATCCACCAAGTGACACACCTATATATGGCTGCGGTCAGGCTGGATTCCCACCTAGTGGGGGAAAAAACCCAATTCTCAGGCTCAGTGGGGGTCTCAGCAGATAGACCCCCATCAATCAGGTATTTATCCTCTATCATTTAGGTGAATACAGTGCAGTAACATTTTGTGACTTACAGGTGACGTCTCTGACTAATCCTTCACATTTCCCTTCTCTTCCCTCTGGACCGCCATGACCACTTCTTCCAGCTGTGACTTGTCTCTGTAAAGTTTGCAACACACACATCTTTGGCTCCTCACTTTTCCAGGCATCCAACCCACATTGTCCTCACCTACACAAAGCCCCCATCCTGCTGCTCCCCCCAATTATAAAATATATGATATAACCCCCCATAATGAATAATACCCCCAAGTGCATCTTTATATTAATAACATCCGTGTGTACCCTGTATAAATAGTGCCCCTTATTAATAATGCCCCAGGTGTTAACTAATTAAAAGGTTTTCCAGGTCATTAATAAACTAATCAGTGGGGTTCAAAAACCCAGGACCCCCACTGATCAGCTGTTTGAATGGTACCTGTGTAAGCGCCATGACCGCTTCTCTGTTTACATAGTGTCATTCATCTCATAGCGGCCATGTAATGTAACTACAGCCTCATCCTGTACATGTCTACAGTATGTGACAAGGCTACAATTACATCACACGGTCACTATAAACAGACAGCGTATAATATAAACAGGTGCCATAGCCCATGTTTATAGCACCCCATTTACACACACTATAATGTTCCACAGCAGCCCCTGCACACAGTATTACACAGTGTTATGGCCCGCAGCGGCCCCTGCACACTGTATTATGCCTCGCAGAGGCCCCTGCACACAGTATTATGCTCCATAGTGGCCCCTGCACAGGGTATTATGCCCCACATTGGCCACTGCACACAGTATTATGTTCCACAGCAACTCCTGCACACAGTTTTATGCCCCATATTGGCCCCTGCACACGGTATTATGCTCCATATTGGCCCCTGGACACGGTATTATTCTTCACAGTGGCCCCAGCACACGGTATTATGCTCCATAGTGGCCCCTGCACTGGTATTATGCTCTATAGTGGCCCTTGCAATGGTATTATGCTCCATAGTGGCCCCTGCACTGGTATTATCCTCCATAGTGGCCCTTGCACTGGTATTATGCTCCATAGTGGCCCCTGCACTTGTATTATGCTCCATAGTGACCCCTGCACCCGGTATTATGCTCTATAGTGGCCCCTGCACTCGGTATTATGCTCTATAGTGGCCCCTGCACTTGTATTATGCTCCAGAGTGACCCCTGCACAGGGTATTATGCTCTACAGTGGTCCCTGCACAGGGTATTATGCTCTATAGTGGCCCCTGCACTTGGTATTATGCTCTATAGTGGCCCCTGCACTCGGTATTATGCTCCATAGTGGCCCCTATACAGGGTATTATGCTCTACAGTGGTCCCTGCACAGGGTATTATGCCCCATAGTGGGCCACCCATGAACTATTATTATACTCTGGGGTCTTTTCAGAACCCAGAGTATAATGATTGGAGACCCAGGGGAGAATACAAACATAAAAACCAGAGTTACTTACCTATCCTGGACACCAGTGCACTCCTTGCAGCTTTCGGCCCTGTTTAATTGCGCACACACGTCACGTGATCAGGCCGGCGACGCGACCTGATGACATCACCAGAGGCCTCAAGCCTGCTCGGAGTTACATCGGATCGCAGGAGGTGAGTAACATTGGTTTTTATGTTCCCTCACCAACCCTAGGCCTCCGATTATTATACTCCGGGGTCTAAATAGACCGCAGAGTATAATAATAGTAGTATTTGCGGCCCGCGGCCTCACTTACCGATGCCCGCGGCCGCTCACAGCGGCATCCACTTCCCTTTCTGCGTCCCATAGCAGAAGGGGAAGCAAGGGCGGCCACGAGCAGACGCGGGGTAGGTAAATAAATAGGCCGTTACCTGCCGGGGATGCTCCAACAGGTTACGGCCTATTTATATATATAAAAAAAAGTTATACTCACCTGCGATGCCTTGATGCAGCCACCGCCGCCTCCTCTTCTTGTCCGCGACGTCTGTGTCTCAGCGTAGGCGGCGTGATGATGTCATTGTATCGCCGCCTGCGCTGAGATGCGACGTCTTGTAAACAAGCCCAGGACAGCTGTTTTTTTTTTTTTTTTTTAAAGCGGCCTGTCCTGGGCTGGTTTACATGAAATAGTAAAAATGCCGCCCCCCGGACAGTGCCGCCTGAGGCAGCCGCCTCAATTCGCCTCATTAGCGGTGCGCCCCTGCATAGAAGGCAGCTGAACGTTGTCAACTCCAATCTGCTAATAATATGCAGTTTGAAGAGGTTGTGTAAAGGTCCACTAATGGTAATTTGGTTATAGGGTGCCCTCCCGCTGTGATCCCCAGTGATCAGATTTATTCTGCTGGAAAACTGGCCAAGTGTTCAATTTCTCTACAGTGCCTCCACAGGTGAAATAAAGTATTACACATACTTGACAACATTTAATGAATGGAACATGTGAGCTTTCTGGTGCACAAAGCATTCTTTGAAAATTTTTGCCTGATCTCACTGTTTAGCAAAACCTAACCCCTTTTTGGGGCACGCATCCCATTCCGGTCACATCCAATTTTTGTTACCAGCACATAAAGTGCCCCTGTCATGTAATATGTGATCATGGAGAACCCAGTGAATGCAGGAGCATTCTGCTAGGTACAGGAGGTTTGCCCACTATACCGGGACACCCTTTTTTGTTGGATCCTCACTGATATTTTGGGAGAGTTGGCAAGTATAGGATTACACACTTCCAATGAAATTGAATAGGCTGTCTGTGTAATGCATAGATGTACTGGCATAGATGAGGTGTAAATGAAGTTCTTGGATCCCAATGCAAAATATGTACCAGGCCCCCAATTATAATATATCATTTATAAAGTTAATCTCTTTCTGTTGCATCCTAAAGTTACTCCCCCAGCCTCTGACATTGCTTCCCCTGTGGGGTCAGTATAATGATTTGGTTAAAAAATATCCACCACGATCAATTAATTTTATCCTAGCTCTTAGGACCACCAAGGTGGTCTGTCTGTCAGCCATTATTGCAAAGACATTAAGCATTGGTAGACAATGCCAACATCCATAAGATTCTCACATTAGGAACTGTTCTCAGAAACCCTACATTTACAGAAATGGTTTTGCAAATGTGAAATTCCCACGAGGTCATATAGCAGGGGATGCATTGTTTGTATAAGCAATAAAAGTTAGGTTTTTTAGAATGTTAGCATTTCTTAGGAAGGATCTGACTAGAAGCCAAATTATTTTGGGTGGTGGGTGTATGCTGGGGCTGAGAAGATGCCATCTTGTATAGAGTTGGATGATCAGCAGATGTCTTCTCACAAGAACACTTTCAACTCCAGGCTTACGGTTCTAGCAAAATAGAGGAAAACTCATCATTATCTACAATAGCCCACTCAGTTTCCAGCATTTGAATAAATATTTCAATATTCAGATCTCTGAGTCATTGATGACAGTTGTTCTTGTAGAGCGTTTACTAAACAGTTTAGTCATGATATTGAGAATCGGTCTACAATCAAAGAATATGGGTCGGGAAAAGTCAATTTTACCAAAGTTATCAAGTTGGAAAACTCATCATTTTCTACAATAACCCACTCAGTTTCCAGCATTTTAATATATATTTCAATATTCAGATCTCTAAATCATTGGTAACGTGATCGGGTCATATATCCTAAAGCAGTGCTCCACCCCAAATCAATCTTCCCCCTCCCTCCTTTCCTGATCTCACAGGTAATTAATTACCTATGCTATGGGGGTTGAATGACTATAGTAAAGGGGCAACCCACCCAGGAGATGGAACACTGCTTCCGATCACATGACCTGGGGGGTCGTGACCTGGCTAGAACCCCAGGTCCATCATCAGCATCTCCAGACCAGGTAAGTCAATTCCAACTCCCTGGATAGCCCCTTTAAATGAAACCTGTCAGGATAATGTGGGACACTAAACCACCCATAGGTCCTTATGGACCAGGAGTTTCATCTCTGGAGCATCTGGTGCCTGGAAGCGCTCCAGAGATTCCTCCAATATATATAAAATTCAGCCAGTATTACCTTATTTAGTTATTCCTTTTTATCTGAATCGGTGACTTTCACTCTGACCAGATAAAATCTACAGAAGTTAAAAAGTCTGTTCCTGGCTTCCGGTATGATGGACTGTACTACACAGGCTCACAGGGTTTCCACAGGGGGAGACAGAAACTTCTGTCACAAACTATTGATGAGCAGACAGTTCCTGCCATACAGTTATAATGAAGGAGCTCACAGCTCAGCCTCCCTTACCATATACTTACTTTACATTCACATGACCATAGTATAAAAAGGCAATGAAAAAATGGGCATTTTTCACAGCCGTTTTGTATCTGAGAGGCACCTGTTTTTACAGATCTCTCGTAGATTTGACTCTATTGAGGGATCCATGAAAAAGGGGAAAAATAGGACATGACCTATTTTTTAATGGTCACATTCAGATGAATGGATTTTGACACAGCCGTGTGACAGCCATTCCAAAAAACTGCCAACACTCGGCCAAGAACGATGTTTGTGTGAATATTAGCTTATAGTCTATAAGGTTATTTAGGAGACTATAGAGAAGGATAATTGCACTGCCACCAACAAGAAGACGCAGTACTGTCTTTAGCTGTCTGTGTAATGCTGAGCAAAGAGAATGGAAGATATAAAAGATACACAGCTGCTTTAAAGTATATTACAATTGTAATAAAACTAATATAAAAATAATCCGATCCTTTATTCGGACAATCTGCCGGCTGATGCTCTTGCACAATACTAATAGCAGAAAGCATAAAAACAAGTCTACATAAACACTTCCTAATAGCAATGTTCTGTTTATTTGTTCCCTGAAGCTTGGTGTGTAAACATTCCTAAAAACCACTGAAAAGGGAGTAGGCATCTCTGTAGGTCATACAGCCCAACTTTAGATGATATTTTTGTAACATTCAGAAATATCCATATTAGGAGAGCAGCGACCCAAAAGTCTCCTCTTATAAACTCCACAGTCATGTTTTCAATATAATAGTCTTGTGAATTGTTCATATTACAACCATCGGCATTCGGATTTTCTAACATCTTGAACTATTTACAAATTTCTAGGTCATGTTTTGTTACATGATTGCAGATCTATTATTATACAATGCCAACCAGATCCAGTTTAGACATTTGTATACAGTATAGAGCATGCAGAACCCTGATCATTGGTCTTGTTGATGTCCCTGCTTAAAGCAAACTTATGTGTACAGAAAAGACGTTCTTATCATTGGTATAGGAAAGAGTGGCTCTGTCTATGGAAAATCTGGCTTTTCTGTGTGTCTTTTATGGATGTCTCTCTGAAAAGCTGATTTGTAGAAGTCCCACCAGTTAGATCATTGTCAGAGACCCTTTTATTCTACCGAGTGAATATTTGCCAAGGATTTCTTAAAGGCGTTGCACAGGAGTTATTAAATAATGTCCTATCATTAGGATCGGCCATAAATATCTGATCAGTGGGGGGCCAAAAGGAGGCCCCCACATGGATCAGGGGGAACTTCTGACGCCCACATTTTATACAGCACGAGGCCGAAAGCAGTTTAGTCTGTAAGTGGTCGGGCACCGGTACTGTAGTAGTACTGGCACCTGGCCGCTATACAGGGACCAGAGCCAACTGATTCTGGGCAGGTGCTTTTTATACTCCCTTTTCAGCCTATTATAATAAGACCATGGTCTCCAACTGCTCAGCATTCTCCTCCCGGCTGCCCCGCTACTCTTGCATTGTGCTGGTCTGTCCCTGGGTCACACACATGCCCCAAATGTTGGCTTTGTAAGGGCTAGTGAATACCCAGTGTCCTGACTTCAGCCAATGCTTGCATTTCCCAGGATTTATTAGGGTGCTCCCTACAGAACTCTGGACTTCAACAATAAGGTCTGTTTGGTTACTACTCTCTGCTCACGACCGAACTCTGACTGCCTCAACCTTGCTCTGTCCAACTATATGAATTGTGCCTTCTATTCCTGGAAATTGACTTGGGATCTCCTGCCAGACTCTGTGTCAACCACTAATAAAAATACTAACCTGCCCATGCAGCCTATGGATTATCTTTTGGAAAGTCCATATGGGGTTAAGATTAAAGAAAAAAAGAAAACTCCCCAGGTCATTCCATTAGCAATCTAATGGGTTTCCAGCTCGTGCGGGCCATTTCACAGAGTGATGTCATTGCACCTGCACCGGGTTGCTGACATCTTAACACCAATAAGCTTCCTGCTCTTCCATTCTCTGTCTTATAGGCCAGTGGTTTTTACTATATTGATGACCTGTGGCAGCCATATTGGTTGATAGCAACAGATAGAACTGTAAATCCAAATAATTTTTATTATCACTTTAGAGAGAATAGCTATTTTTAGGAGTTTTCCCTTCTAAGACATTTTTAGATGGGATCCCCATCTATTGGGAGGAATAGGGTCCTTTGAATACATTCTGCAGACTATATAGAAAGTAGCTATGGGTGTACTGTATATGGTCTGAATCTCCCTGAGACATGAATGGAGACAAAGTAGAATATTTTTGCTTTGCTTTTATTCCTACATTCACACAAGTTAGTAGGTTTCTGGACTATGCTCAGAATTGTGCTGTACTATTGGTTTCAAAATGGCACACAACAATAAGGTAGTGGTTCAGAACCAGATGAAACTGGCTTTGCTATAAATCTAGAACTGTGCCCCTGTTATATAATGCTTATTTATGTGGTGCTATTGACTGGTGTCCAAATATTTTATAGCACAGAGCCTGGGGCACCTTTACTTTTATTACCATTACCTTTTATAAATGAGTTAAGTATTATCTGGTGCCAACTAGTGATGTATTCAGTATTTATTCACTGTGTGCCAGGCATTCCTGCAACCGTGTCTAAATATTGTCTGGAGTGAGACAGCCAACATGGATCTTATGGTAGGAAAATATCCACCTGACATGGCCCTGCAGAATCTGCCGGGACCTGAACCCCTTTTAGGCACAGGGGAAAGTCCATCACCTGCATTATAATTCAGCAGGCGAGACCACCCTAGTAGTCGTGCACCTGTCCATAGGACAATATGAGCAATGTATGGTCATGATAATTTATATATATATATATATATATATATATATATATGTATATATGTACGCATCCTTATAGTCACAAATGCCAACTATTTCCCACATACACAACTTATGTACCACTAGGGTACCTGGGCTCTGTGTTGTTTTCCATATAGTATGGTGCATATATGAGTAATGAATATCATGAAGTTGTATGGAAGGAACCAGGAGTAACAAGTGCCAAAATGTGGCATTATTATAGTGGGTGCAAAAGATGCAGTCTCACCATAGTCATTTGAAATATAGGTTATAAGCATAGGCACATAGAGGCATCTGTCACCCATAGGCTCCCATTATTTAAAAAAAAAATTGTATACATTTTTCCTAGAAGTCTTGGTATAGATTTGTGCAGTCTTCTGCACTATATAGGGGTGAGTGAAGTAGCTTGTAATGAGCTGGATTCGTTATGAGTTTTCCAAAAATTTAGGGTTTGGCCAAATCTAAATTTTTGGGGTCCAAATCACCACTCATGAATTGTTATTGTAGTCTTTAGTTTCTTCAGAGCTTTGATGTAACATAGTCCCCTGGGGCTGCTGATGCCACCCAGGGGGCCAGAAGAGACCAGGAAAGAAGAACAGATGCAATGTCAGTGTCCTGAAGAGGTAAGGCAAAGTGAGTATGAGTGGCATAATATTTTTATGCACCTCCAGGGGCCTCTGATATATAGCACTTACAGGTTGGACTGAGCTGAAACTTGTTGGCAAATCTTGTGATATTTGCTCATCATTAGAGCTATCCTATGCAGCAACAAAAGGGTATAATGACATATACTGTGCAAAAGGGCACTCTTTAATGAAATGAGGCATATGCACTTGCAAATGTACACTGCAAACGCAGTTGTTAGGCTAAGGCCCCACATTGCATAAATGCTGACTTTGCAACAAAAAAAAAGCAGCTTTTCTGCAATGTGGGGTCTTAGCCTGAAACTAGAGTAATAAGGTCAGTTCTGTGTGTGGTCCTTGACTGTGGACCACACAATGAAATGGTGACGAGCCAGACTCGTACATCCTGCCAGGTTCCTGATGGTTACAGTACAAGGCACTTAACTTGATGGTTAAAGTCAAAAGTGGGTACAATGCTTGGCAGCACCCCCAGCGATCAGATACTTATCCCCTGTCCTGCGGATAGGGGATAAGTGTCCATAACATGACAACCCCTTTAAAAGCAAAGAGCATAGCAGTTGCCATCCTGATTTGGGCACAAATTGCAGTGCCTTTTATTCCTGCTCTGTTTGTTGTTCTCATCCTTTATCTGGGATTACTCGGGGTCACGATAATGGAAGCCCCGACAGACCTCAAAGGGCTCACTTATAGACTGTTTTGATCTCCTTCCTTTGTAAACAGAAGTCATGATACTAGTGTGACCAGAGCCTAAAGCTTAGATATATTTTAGAACATATAAATAACAAAGAACTGCATTTCTGATGTCTGTGAACTGCTTGCACTTGACAAAACCTTTTAACAGCAGAGTCACTATAGTCGCATATAGTGCGATGGGTTCTTCAGACACCATTACATGTCATTAACCTGATTATAGAATTCTCGTCTCCTTGATAAACCGTATAACTTGCAAATTACATTTCACACAATCCTGTATCTAGATGAAGCTGTTTTCATGTGCAGTGATTTTACGCCCACTCCACACCTGACACTTTCAGCCCGCTCATTGACACAATAACAGAAGAGGCCGCTGGGTTTTTATTATTGCCTACAGGGTGTATGAAGGAAAATAGCACATGTCATATGGAGTGTATAGGCCTCACTGTGAGTACTGTATAAAATATGATAAATTGCTGGTAATGTTAAGAGCTTGACTAAGCTGTAGGATGTAAGCGAGGTCATTCATTATTCATACACCTAGAACTAGAATTTCTAAGGGGATTTGCTATAACTTTATAATTGGTTGACCACAATGACATTTATAGAAGATCTGTCACCATTTGTGACTAGAGATGGGTGAATCTCCCAAGATTTGTTTAGTTTTCCAGTGGCTCGGGTGTCTGATTCATTTCGGGTC
The DNA here is from genome assembly GCA_947044405.1 of Leptodactylus fallax. Classification (NCBI taxonomy): domain Eukaryota; kingdom Metazoa; phylum Chordata; class Amphibia; order Anura; family Leptodactylidae; genus Leptodactylus; species Leptodactylus fallax. Next base: position 141,142 of record CAMRHE010001247.1, read on the forward strand.
ACAAAAGTTCAGATAGAATCGAAGTGAAATTATTATACTCTGGGGTCTCTTCGGACCCCAGAGTATAATAGGAGGAGGCCCAGGGGAGGTGTGAAAAATAAAAAAACATTTATACTCACCTTCTCTCACCTCTTTTGGGCCTCCTTGCAGCATCTGGCGCTCTCTCTCGGTCTCCTTGGTGACGTCATGTGCCCGGGGTCACTGGTGAGGACTGTGATTGGGCCTCAGCAGTGACATGGCTGTGGCCAGTCACTGGTGAGTATGACTTTTCATTTTACACCACACTCAGCCCTCCTGGGTTTGCCATGTATCCTGGGTAGCCGCTTTAACCCTTTCATGCCTCTGTCAATTTTTGTTTTTGCATTTCCGTTTTTTCCTTCTCCCCATTCCAAGAGCATAATTTTTTCATTTTTCAGTTCACAGCGTCATATGATGGCTTATTGTTTGCGGGACAAATTGTACTTTGTAATGGCACCATTCAATATCCTGTGCACTGTACTGGGAAGCTGGAAAAAGATTCTGAATGAGGTGAAATTGGAAAAAAATGCATGTGTGCCAAATTCTCATGGGTTTAATTTTTACGGCATTCACTATGTGGTAAAAATGACATGTTACCTGTATTCTGCGGGACAGTATGATCACAGCGATACCAAATTTATATAGTATTTATATTGTTTTGATACCTTTTAAAAAATTTTAAATGATGCAAAATAGTGAAAAAAATTTTGTGTCGCCATATTGTGACACCAGTAACTTTTTTATATTTATGTGTATGGAGCTGGGTAAGGCATCTTTTTATGCGGGACAATATGGTGTATTTATTTATACCAATTTGGGGAAGTTCTGATGGCTTGATCTCTTTTTATTCCATTTTTGTATGGAAGGCAAAGTGTTGAAAAAAAATACCATTTGGCCATTTTGATTTTTTTCCCCGCTACACCATTCACCATATGGGATAAATATTTTTATATTTTAATAGTTTGGACATTTTGGAGTGCGGGGATCCCTAAAGTGTTTGTTTATTATTGTTTATTTTTATATGTGATCTAGGGAAAGTGGGTGATTTGAACTTATATATTTTTTGTGGGTTTTTTTTTAATACTTTTAAAAACTTTTTTATTTTTTATTTTACTTTTATTTTCAGACCCCCTAGGGATCCTGAACCCTAGGGGGTCTGATCGTTCATACTATTCACTGCAATACTATTATATTGCAGTGAATAGTAAGATCCATTCACTTCTATTACACACTGTCATGGCTCCTGGCAGTCATGGCAACTGATGGCGCCCATGGTGGCTGCACACTTTAGATGCTGAGGTCGCGTTTAACCGCTGCATCTAAAGTGTTACCAGCTGTGATCGGTGTTGGCACCAATCGCAGCTGTTAGCGGCGGGTGCTGTTTGTAGTATACAGCCAGCATCCGCTGGGTATGGAGAGAGCTCAGCTCCTGAGCTCTCTCCATACACCCCCTTCATGCATAATGATGTAAATTAACGTGATTATGCTTACGCGCGAAAGGGTTAAATCCAACCTGACCATTCCCTGGTTGTCCTAACCAATATCGGACTGTTGGGCTCAGGGTCCACCAGTAGAATCCATTCTGGCGGCCATTCACAAATTCCTAAAATTGCACCTACATACATTTTTTTCAGTATTAGCCTGCTATCCAGATCTCACCTTGAACCATTTCTGTCCTGTGGCCCTGTTAGTAGCCTGCTGACTGGCTCTTACGATATGCTAGGGCCCCCTGATGATTGGTGATGGGTGATTGCACTATGTACGCCCATTGGCACCAACTTTATAAATGACTGCCAGCTCTGACCTTATAGAAATAAATAAATTCTAAAATAACAAACAAAAGGGGTGAGAGGGTGGGAAGAAACTCAAAGATCACGGTTGGGGCAATCATAGAGTTGCGATGCAATTCCATTCACATGGCAGGTTTGGTTGTGCGACAGGATTCGTGGCCAAAATCTCAGTGTAACCCAAGCATCATACAGTGGGGAAAAGTTTACCAAACTATAATTAATTAATGTCATTAAACATACCGGTGGCTTGGACCGGGGGGTTGGGGGGCATTTGTTCACAGTGCGGTAACACCTAAATTGCTGCAATTAGGCTTGTTAACCTACTTAGAATTCAGTTTTAACTCTTTGCTTTCAAGAATGCATAACCTACAGTTGTATTTGGCCTCTGTTATGCTTTTCAGCTGTATACTGCCACCGTTCTGCTTCTTCTTTCTTCACACATGCCTGGTACACACACAGCGCCTCTACTTCCATGTTCTATCCAACATACAGCCCTGAACATACAGCCCTGTTACCTCCATGTTCTCCTCTACTCACATTCAGCTCTGATACATCCTCTTTCCCCCAAACACTCAATTCTGCTAAATACATTTTCCCCCAAACACTCAGTTCTGCTACATTGAAATGTCGTCCCACACACTCAGCTTTGCTACATCCAAATTTTCCCTCACACACTCAGCTTTGCTACATTCAAATTCCAACTCCCCACACTCAGCCCTGCTATCTCCGGTACCCCCACACTTAGCACTGCTACCTCTGTGCAGCCCTGCACAGCTTCTCCCATAATTGGAGCTATAGTTCAAGCTTCGCTCCTGCTTGTGACTGTTCTCATGACTGTGATATCATCAAAGGTCCTTCCACAGTGTCTGTAAAATTCTGGCAAGTAAATTCTGGCGATTAACTGCCAGCAGTTTGCAGTCCTGCAATGCGGAGTAGAAATTGCTCACTTAGCTCTTGACCTCCTGGAAAAATTTACTAAACCCACCAGGGGTTGCAACCCTCAGTTTGGAAAACAGTAATATAGAGGAAACACTGGCTATGGACTGCCCAAAATGCACCATGGGTGGCAGCTAGGGCACCCCTTACGTACATTGACTGGCTGATTAGGCCAGAAATAACTATGTAAGGCTATACAGTGCTAAGTTGACAATGCACATTAGATTAATTTCGTCTGATCCCAGTGATTATAGCAGGACCAGACTATCATCTAATATGTATGGGTTGTAACTAAAGACCCATGGGTCCAGGTACAAATGCTCAGATTAGCTTAGCATGCCTCTGTACAGTATGGGAGGGATAGCTGTTGGTGGCGCCATCTAAAGCGTATATCCTGATTTAGTCTTCAGGGTTGCTTTTCAGGCAAGGCCGCCTTTAGCCGTACTCTCGCCTTGGTGCTGTGATATAAAGAGTATATTTTCTCGGTGCGGAGCTAATTGTTAATGATATTGTTTTCCTGTAAGTAACCCCCTGATTCTGTGCATGTTCTTGTGTTGGTGGAGACTGTGAATGACCTTTTAGTGCTACAGCCAATAATTACTGCACATTTATGGAAGGAAAGCTGAGACAGACACCTGCTAAGATCCCGAGACACAAAACCACTCACAAGACTCGCACATTGTTTAATAAATACCTGTTTACCTCCCCCCTAGACATATCTGAATTATAAGCTCCTTCCAAACTTAATGTATACCGAGAATAGTCAGACTAAACCTCTATTTATATAACCAGTGACTAACAGCGCTGTGTATACTGTGCCAGGTATATAACGGTATATTCTATCATGGAAAATATAATGGCAGCATAGGTGCGACAGAAAGTACAGTAATGAAAGACTTTTCAGCAGGGGCAGATTAAGACTGCCATGGGACCATGGGTGTATGGAGATTGTGCCCCCACCCACCAAAGTTTTCTGGGCCTTTTCAATATCAGCTGAATGAGCATTCATAGGAATACTCATTCTCAACCAATTCCCAGTGTTAAGTTGGGTTTCTACATTGTACATGCAATGCACACAACATGCACCTGGGATATTACCAAACTGAGGGATCAGATGGGTGTAGCTGAAGGCAATTTTTATTTTTAATGGCTATGGAGTATAAGAGGGACTTCCCTGTGAAAGAGCAGCTGTCTCACTATTCTGTAGGCACATACTGCCCACTCTGTAATGCTGCCCCCTTGTTTATGGGAAGACTAGTTGCAGCCGAGTGTGTATTTACAGGTACGTGTAAAATTCTACTGACACGGCAGGTATACAGTTGTTAAAGTTGGTGAGAAATTTGGGTGGCCATAGGCCCCCGAGGAACCTCAGGCCACAGGTGACTGATCAAAACCACTGTTTTTTCAGTTTCACCCTATTAGTTGCAGACATTACTTTTAAAGGAGTCTGCCAGTTCCAAAATGCCTCCCAATCCAATAATAGTGCAGAGTAGGAGCCTTTAATAGAAATAGAAACATATCTTTGTAGCCACAAAAACGATGAGGCAATGTACAGATATTATTTTTATAGATATACAACTCAGCCTGCAAGTGCACTGGGGGCGGGACCGGATTTGCTGTGATCAGCTGTGATGCAGGCAAATGCTAAAAATTTAATTCACAGATACAGTGTCATTGGTTGGCAACTCCCATGGAAAGCCAAAGTAGTTGTAGCTATCTGTATGTAAATCTGGCACCACCCCTGAGGCACTTGAGGCTGATTTACATGATGATTATCTCTGCATTGCTTCATTGGTTGGTGGCTTCTGTTTAGGGTTATTATCATTGGTTTGGGAGGCATTTTGGACTTGACAGACTTCCTTTAAGTTATACTCAGGCTGCACCTACAGATTCCTCATCTATTATATACTGTATGTACAGACCTGTGTGGAGACTGTGACTACACCCCACACTACAAAGTGTACACAGAATCCCATCCAAATCTTCCATGTCATCCAACCTGAATAAAATAATATAAAGGTAAGGCTAATATTGATGTAAATATAGCAAATCTTAGTTTGAGAAAGAGAGCGAGAGGGAGTGAGAGAGGGAGGGGAGGGAGTCAGCTCTGAGTGAAGCTCAAGGCATCATGATAGTCGTAGGAAAACACAGAACAGGAAGATGTCCATGTAAACAAATGCAGAAGATGCCAGGAGCTCCCAGAAAAACCCAGAAAATCAATCAAAACACTGCTATAGGTATTAGGTTGCACTTACAGTATTAACCTATTAATAGCACTAATAGCGCTCTGAAGCTTGTACCTCTATCTTTCCCTTGTAAAAGTGACAAACGCTGTCCTCTTTATGATGATAAAGCTATAAATATCATTGTTACCATTGTCATGTGCGGTCTTGTACCCGCAGACGCTAAAGTAGAGGGTGCTATTTTATAAGGATATTTATTGAACAGGAATAAAAAATAACCAATGTTTATTTATAAAAGTCATCGATTTTGCAAAATTACGACCTTTTATTGATATGAGCCCCGGATGTCATTTTTATGGAAAGTGGTTGTTCTGGGGGGAGGAACATAGTAGGAGGTGATCTGGGAGAGTTAATATTAATTATGCCAAAAACTGGTATAAGGCTTAAGCCCCACTTTGTGAAAATGCAGCGTTTTTTTTTCTGTTGCGAAAACGCTGCAGCAAAAAAACGCTTAATTTTACAGTACCTTCAAAGTGAATGAGATTCTTGCTAATCCCATCCACATACTGGAGAAAAAAATCTGCAGTGGAAAAGCTGCGGTTTCAAAAAAGGCCCAAGTTTTTGAAAATCGCAACATGTCAATTATACAATTAAACGCTGTTGTTTTCCCTATAGGTATAATAAGGGCATAAAGTTCGCAGAGAAAAACTCAGCGAAAACGCAATTGTTGTGGAAAAAACGCCATTTTTCCCACATCGTTTTTTTTTGCTATGTGCGGCCTTATCCTTAATTACATCTTGAAGCTATGCCAGGTCCTAGATCCTAGCGGAAGAAGAATTGAGATTGTGGCACACGAAGGACCAGTCTTGATAAATTATCCCCCATTGACTATACATGATTACATTATCCCCCAGTACATGTAGTACTTACTGTGCACTTCTCTGTACCTTCTTCCACAGACAATAGGCTTAGATATACAGGGACATTACAGTTATATGAGATAGCATCACACATGATTCACTTAGATACACTGATACCTTTTAGTCTTCTGAATCACAAATGAAAAATTGATACACCAGTGTATTGTATATTTTTGAGACTGTATCACACTAAGGCTAGGTTCACATCTGCGCTTACACAATGTTCGGGGATTCCGTTCCCCTCTCGCCATGAAAAATGCGGAGAGAAAAGTGCTGCAAGCAGAACTTTGCTCTCCGCATTTTTCCACCCTTTTCGGGCAGAAACTGAGCGGAAACCTCACGGACTGCCTTATAGTCTATGGGGTCCGCGGGATTCCTAAGCTAACCGCTTTTTATGAGGATTAGGTTTCCATTCGGGGGGGTCCCCTTAGATACTTAAGTTAAATCTATTTCTATGAGACTATATCAGGACTGGATTGGGACTAAAAATTAGCCCTGCACATAGACCACATCGGTCCACATACAGTACAGACCAAAAGTTTGGACACACCTTCTCATTCCAAGAGTTTTCTGTATTTTCATGACTATAAAAATTGTAGATTCACACTGAAGGCATCAAAACTATGAATTAACACATGTGGAATTATATACTTAACAAAAAAGTGTGAAACAACTGAAAATATGTCTTATATTCTAGGTTCTTCAAAGTAGCCACCTTTTCTTTGATTACTGCTTTGCACACTCTTGGCATTCTCTTGATGAGCTTCAAGAGGTAGTCACCTGAAATGGTCTTCCAACAGTCTTGAAGGCGTTCCCAGAGATGCTTAGCACTTGTTGGCCCTTTTGCCTTCACTCTGTGGTCCAGCTCACCCCAAACCATCTCGATTGGGTTCAGGTCTGGTGACTGTGGAGGCCAGGTCATCTGGCGTAGCACCCCATCACTCTCCTTCTTGGTCAAATAGCCCTTACACAGTCTGGAGGTGTGTTTGGGGTCATTGTCCTGTTGAAAAATAAATGATGGTCCAACTAAACGCAAATCGGATGGAATAGCATGCCGCTGCAAGATGCTGTGGTAACCATGCTGGTTCAGTATTCCTTCAATTTTGAATAAATCCCCAACAGTGTCACCAGCAAAGCACCCCCACACCATCACACCTCCTCCTCCATGCTTCACGGTGGGAACCAGGCATGTAGAGTCCATTCGTTCACCTTTTCTGCGTCGCACAAAGACACGGTGGTTGGAACCAAAGATCTCAAATTTGGACTCATCAGACCAAAGCACAGATTTCCACAGGTCTAATGTCCATTCCTTGTGCTCTTTAGCCCAAACAAGTCTCTTCTGCTTGTTGCTTGTCCTTAGCAGTGGTTTCCTAGCAGCTATTTTACCATGAAGGCCTGCTGCACACAGTCTCCTCTTAACAGTTGTTGTAGAGATGTGTCTGCTGTTAGAACTCTGTGTGGCATTGACCTGGTCTCTAATCTAAGCTGCTGTTAACCTGCGATTTCTGAGGTTGGTGACTCGGATGAACTTATCCTCCGCAGCAGAGGTGACTCTTGGTCTTCCTTTTCCTGGGGCGGTCCTCATGTGAGCCAGTTTCTTTGTAGCGCTTGATGGTTTTGGCCACTGCACTTGGGGACACTTTCAAAGTTTTCCCAATTTTTCAGACTAACTGACCTTCATTTCTTAAAGTAATGATGGCCACTCATTTTTCTTTACTTAGCTGTTTTTTTCTTGCCATAATACAAATCTAACACTCCATTCAGTAGGACTATTAGCTGTGTATCCACCTGACTTCTGAACAACACAACTGATGGTCCCAACCCCATTTATAAGGCAAGAAATCCCACTTATTAAACCTGACAGGGCACACCTGTGAAGTGAAAACCATTTCAGGTGACTACCTCTTGAAGCTCATCAAGAGAATGCCAAGAGTGTGCAAAGCAGTAATCAATGCAAAAGGTGGCTACTTTGAAGAACCTAGAATATAAGACATATTTTCAGTTGTTTCACACTTTTTTGTTAAGTATATAATTCCACATGTGTTAATTCATAGTTTTGATGCCTTCAGTGTGAATCTACAATTTTTATAGTCATGAAAATACAGAAAACTCTTGGAATGAGAAGATGTGTCCAAACTTTTGGTCTGTACTGTACGTACATATATAACATATTTGGGCCTTGATCACGTCACATGATCACCTTATGTAAGGTGGGTACGGAAAGTATTCAGACCCCTTTAAATTTTTCACTCTTTGTTTCATCGCAGCCATTTGCTAAAAGCAAAAAAGTTCATTTTATTTCTCATTAATGTACACTCAGCACCCCATCTTCACAGAAAAGAAACAAATGTAGATATTTTTGCAAATTTTTTATTTATTTATTTTTTTTTTTAATTCAAAGTTTTTTATTGGTTTTCATATTAACAGTATAAGTAAACATTCCATCCAATACATTCAATTACAGGCAGTGTTAGATCTTTATCACCATATTGCAAGATAAACACTGTTTACAGGTGAGTGCGCACATAACTTAGGAGTGCGTATTCTTGCTTCCCTTTTATTCTGGGTGATGTTGCTTAGGAGTAGCTGTTCCTGTTGCTGCTCCTAACTCTTGAGTAGCTGAACGTGTATGAAGTTTGGGATTCGGGGTGGTTAGTAGGATTTAGTTAGTAGAGGAGTGATTTGAGGGACCTAGTGTTAGAGTGGAATGTATGAGGACGATGCGATGTGAGTGTGTATGCGGATAATAGTTTGCTAAGAAGTATAAATAATGTTGAGATGCTGAGGATGAGAAGAGAGGAAAGGGAGAGGGGGAGGGTAGAAGGGGAGGGGGGAGGGTGAGGGCACCATGGAGGCCCGGTCCTGGCTTCACAGGCGTGTACAGGGATTACTTCCATGGTAGCCGGGTATCTTGTGCTTTTATAGCTTTAGTGTAGCGTATCCAAGGGGCCCATACTTTTGAGAAGTGGTCATGGGTCCTGTTCTTCCAGCTCATGAGTTCTTCGAACCTCATAATTTCTTGGACCTTAGACTTCCACAGTGTGATAGGTGGTCCGTTGGTCTGGAGCCAAAATTGAGGTATTAATAATTTTGCTACCGAGATAAGATGAGTGGCTAGGAGGTCTCTTTTGGGTTTATAACTTTTCTCTGGGAGAGCTAAGAATATGATTGTTGGCTTGAGGGTTATTGCGGATTTCAGAGCTCTTCGCATACACTCTTGTATTTCTGACCAATATTGTTTAATGACAGGACAGGTCCACCATATATGTAAGTACGTTCCAATGTGAGCGGAACATCGCCAGCATGTGTCTACCGTGGAGAGATGTTTGTTAAATAGCCACTCTGGCGTTCTATACCACCTTGAGAGGAGCTTGTAGTGATTTTCCTTCATCCGTATACAGGTTGAGAAGCCATGAGACGAACGCAAGACCGCTTTCACCTCGTTATCATCCAAAGAAATTTTTAGTTCCTTTTCCCAGCTGGTGATAAAGGCTGGTTTGTAAGGTGTTGCTGGAGCTATATAATTGTGCAAAAAGTTTGATGTTTTCCTCAGCAGTTTAGTGTTAGAGAGCAGTAATTTTTCAAAGGGTGTTAGTTCTTCCCTTATGCGAAAAGTTGCAATGAAGCGGTTAAAATAGTGCTTTAAGTGCTCCTTATGAAGGAAGGTCAGCTTAAGTTGCGGGAACATGGTGGCGCAATTCTCCCATGGCTTCAACAAGCCGCCATCTGAGATGTCTTTTAGGGAGAGGTGACTAAGAGCATTCCAAACTGATGGGTATAACTCTGAAGCGTCATGTAATAAGTGCGGTATTAGGCCCACTGGTAGGAGAGGCGAAGGTGAAGGAGCTAATCTAGGGCCTAGTTCCTTCCAGATCTCCAATGCTCCCCGTGTCAAGGGACAGGTTGCTCGGGTTGTTTTCTGTGTCACAGAAGGTAGCCAAAGCTCCACTAGTGCTGGCCCTGATTTCTCCAAAGCCCTTTTGTCCAAGGGTCTTGCCAGTGACGTCCACCATCCCAGTTGGACTGCCTGATAGTACTGCCAGATGTCGGGCAGGCCCACTCCTCCCGCAGACTTGTGCTTGATAAGTAGTGACCAAGCGATTCTAGGGGCACGTTTCCTCCATATAAACCTCGTGAAAATGCTACGAAGAGATGCAAAGAACGCTTTGGGGATATAGATTGGCAACATAGTCATTTTATAGAGCACCTTAGGGATTAAATAAGTTTGAATCAGATTCTTCCTGCCAAACCAAGAGAGTGGCAGCTTTTCATATGCGATAAGATCTCGTTTCAGTTCACCTAAAAGGGGTAGGAAGTTGCTAGCGTATAGATCATTCAAATCAGGAGTTAGCTTGACTCCTAGATATTTTATCGACCCTTTAGTCCATTGAAACGGAGTGCTCTTTTGCAATTTATTAACTCTTGCGCTCGATAGATTTATGTTCAGCACCTCCGACTTGGAAAAATTCGCCTTGTATCTAGATACTGTGCCAAAGTGAAGCAGGAGTTCCATGATCGCCGGTAGTCCTTCTTCTGGATTCGAGATGATGAAAAGTACATCGTCTGCAAAAGCTGTGGCCTGCAGGGTAGACTCTCCCACTGTAGCCCCTCTAGCCCTGGGATCTTGCCTAACTCGCTGTAATAGCGTTTCTAGTACCAAGATGAATAGCGTGGGAGACAGCGGGCATCCCTGTCTTGTGCCATTGGAAATGTAAAAAGTGTCAGATAGAGTTCCGTTAATTCTTAGTTTGGCATGTGGCTTGGCGTAGAGAGTGAAAATTGCTGTGACAAATGAAGACGGGAATCCAAATTTTTGTACAGTGGCTCGTAGGAAGTCCCAGTCGACTCTTGTCAAATGCTTTCTCTGCATCTACTCCCAACAAGATTAAGGATTGGCTGGTATTTTGCGCTTTCTGTATCAGGGGGAGTAGTCTCGCCGTGTTGTCTCTTCCCTCTCTTCCACCCACAAAACCCAATTGTTCCATATGTACCAATGTGGGAATCAGGGACTTCATACGGAGTGCTAGGATCTTTGCCCAAAGCTTTAGATCAAAATTCAGTAGTGAGATTGGTCTGTAGCTTCCGCACTCACAAGGGTCTTTGCCTTCTTTGGGTATTAGCGCTATGTGCGCTTCTAGTGCTTGTGTAGGTAGTTCTTTCCCCTGTAGCAAGGCGTTACATAGCAATGTGAGCTGCGGGGCCAGGATTTGTTGGAGCTTTCTGTAGTAAGCCAGCGGATATCCGTCAGGTCCCGGGCTCTTCCCCATCGGGAAACTATTTAATGCTTCAATCACTTCTGATAAGGTAATGGGCTTTACCAGTTCCAATGCTTGTTCTGAGGAGACTTTTGGTAAAGAGAGGCGTGCTAGGAAGTCTGCTATGAGGGTGCCTCTTTCTGTATCCGTTGGGGCTGGGGACTCGTTTCTTAAGTTGTAAAGCTTGGTATAAAAACTTACGAATTCTGTTGATATTTCTGTTGTGGTCGTTTTTAATTGACCTGAGTCATTTCTTATCGAAGAGATGAAGGATCGGGCCTTTTCCTTCCGAATCAAGGACGTCATGAGGCGGCTTCCCTTATTACCATGGGCATATAAGAGTTTCTTGAAATGTAGGTGTTGCTTTGCCGACCTGGCATTCAGAAGATCCAGTAACGATTCCCTCAGGGTGGTCAGCTCTTCTTGAGCACTTAATGCCCTTGTTCTTTTGTGGATTTTCTCCAGTTCAGCAATACGTGCCATGGTGAGATCCAGTTTCCTTTGTTTGTCTTTCTTTATCCTGGATGCCATGGATATAAGAACGCCCCTCATGTATGCCTTGTGTGATTCCCAGATTATCGTTGGACACATGTCTTGGGTGGAGTTAATGGAGAAGAACTCAACCAGGTGTTTGGACAGGGCTTCCACGTTTTCAACTGCATCAAAGAGAGATTCATTCAACCGCCAGGTCCATTGTGCTTGGGGAATCTGTTGCATCGTCATGGATACTAATACAGGTGCATGATCCGAAACTGTGATGGCTTCAATTCTTGAGACGCTAGCGAGCGGCAGCAGTTCCTGCGAAATAAAAATATAATCTAGTCTGTGGTGGGAGCGACCAGGGTGCGAATAAAAGGTGTAATCTTTTGTGGTGGGGTGATGGGTTCTCCACACATCAATGATCTTTAGGTCCTGTAGGGCGCTCATGACTTTGCTTATCATTCTTTGTGAGATAGGGTTGGTCGGAGCAGTAGAGTCTATTGAGTGGTTGAGAGCTATATTGAAGTCGCCTCCCAGGATCAAATGTCCTTCTATGAATAGTCGCAGAGTCTGAAGAGCGTTTATGAGCCACGTAGCTTGTCCTTTGTTTGGTGCGTAAAGATTGGCCAGGGTGTATTTTACTGAGGCTATTGTGCCTTTCACAAAGAGTATTCTGCCTTCCGCGTCTGCATATCGTTGGTGCTCTATGAACGGGATTCTGTTGTGGATAAGGATGGAGACTCCTCTCGTGGCCGAATCCGGATTAGTGCAATGGAACCACTGGGAAAAGTCTCTGACTGGTAGCTCAGGGATCCTGTCCCCTTTGAAGTGCGTCTCTTGTAAGAAGGCTACTCCTGTTTTCATTTTCCGGAGGAGAAGTAGGATGTGGTGTCGCTTGTTTGGTGAATTAAATCCTTTCACGTTGAAGGTGGTACAAGTAAGAATCGCCGCTTTGGGTGCTTGCTGAATACCAGCATCTTTGCCAATTGGAGCCATGGATCCTAGTCACCTCCGTGCCCTCAGGAATAGGAGAGAGGGGTTAGGTACAGAGAATAGAATGGCTGAGAAGAGACAAGAAGAACGTGTATGTGAAGTGTTAGAAGAAAAAAGGGGGGGATGTTAGAGGGGAGCAGTGGTGGTAGTGGTTGTGGTTAGTTGTTGTTAGTAGTTGCGTTTAGTAGTTTGTAGGTGGTGGTCAGTTGTTAGTAGTTGGTTATTATTAAAGGTTGGTTAGTGGTTAGTACTCTATAGAAAATTGTCTCGAAGACTCTACAAACTCAGCGGTGAGTCTGTGTGCCGCTGGGTATAGTGGTTGTATAACTGCACACCCGAGCCTAACTTGTCGAGGTGTTGGCAGTTATGTGGGGGATGGAGGAATTCCTGATCTGTCTGGAACCCACCGTCACCTATGAGATATCAGCCTTCCGCCCCAAATGGTCAGTTAGTATCTATTCACGCTAATGAGTTAGAGTGCTCTGCTTCAAGGGCCTTACTCGATCATATGCAAGCTCAGAACAGTCACAACAATATACTTAAGTATAACCATACATTCCTTACTAGTGCGTGAATTCCTCAGAACTCAACCTGCTGAGTAGGCTAATCTGCGTCTTGATGAGACTGGACTATTATACCCATTTCAATGCTTAGCAACAAATACTCAACTCTAAAAACTATTATAACTGAGTGCTACAAAGAGGCCCTTCCTGAGTACATAATAGAACAAGCATATGCGATACAAACAGTTTCTCTTCCCATTAGCGGTGATAGTGATGGTGACCCGAGGTCAGTGCAGAGACCAGTGTTAAGCTAAGAATATTATGCTATTATGCTATAAATGTTTGCTTATGCAAAAATAATAATATATGTCTCCGCCAGCTTCACTCACGGACTCCTATGGTAAGCTCCTTTCAGGGCAGTCCAACATCTATTGGCACAGTGATCCAGCCATAGGTGCAGTCGTCCCCGAGCGAATATTCTGGTATTTCTGCAGCTTCTTCTTCCCTCTTGGTGAATTGGAGCTCCCCGAAGTATGCGGAAGGTTCTCCTCCTGGATCGTCGGTGGTGATGTGGGTAAAGATTCAGTGGGGATCTGCATCCAGAAAGGGATATGCATTGGTGTGATTCCCAACACCGGCCAGGCTGATTCCAGGTCCGCTGGTGAGCAAATGTTGATCCTCCGACCATTCCTGAGGACTGAAAGGCCGAATGGGTAGAGCCATGCGTAGGATAGACCTTTCTCCTTTAATTTGTCCAGCAACGGTCGCATTGTACGACGTTTCTGTAGCGTCGATGGAGCTAGGTCCTGGTATATTTGGACTGGGTTATCTTCATAAGTAAGAGCTACGTGATCTTTTGCCGCACGTAAAAGCTCAGCGGTGTGTGCCGAGGATAACAGCGCGCAAATAATGTCCCTTGGAGGCTCAGACTCTGAAGGTTTAGGCCTTACAGCTCTGTGCACGCTTTCAACCTGCATGGATTTCGCGCGTTCTCCCCCTACCAGGGCTGTGAAGATGGCCATAGTAATATTCATAAGTGCATCAGCAGTGTATTTCTCTGGGAGGCCTCTGATTCTTGCATTACGCCTTCTGCTCCTATTCTCTAGGTCTTCTAGGAGTAGGTGAGCTTTATTGAGCTGGTCAGTGTGAGTTTCTAACCTGTCAGCCATTGCGTGTGAGATCTGCAAAGCTTCTTCCTGTCTTTGCTCCAAAACGGTTACCCTTCGTCCTGTCGTCCTGATGTCAGCTCGGAGGTCCGCTAGTTCAGCCAAAACTGGAGCCACAGCTTGTGAGAGTGCTTTCCTAAGGAATCCCTTGGTGATCACTGAAGCGGTTTTGTCTTCCTGCCCGCCGTCATCATCTGAGTCTGCCGCCGCTTCCACCGCGCTACTGCAATCATCCAGCGCCATCTTAGGTTGCTTAGCAGGGGAGAGAGACGTCTTTTTCCTCAGGAATTTCTGCATGTCTGCCTGCAAGTGTGAGCTTTTGACGGTCTCTGCATGTTCAGAGGGTCTGTCTCTGCCAATTTTAACCATTTTGGGATGTGTAACTGCTAATGAAGGCTATTGTGGGTTCCCTGATGACAGAGCTCTCAGATCAAGCTGCC